>VFXL01000432.1:0-60001 GCA_009761765.1 Phenacoccus solenopsis | reverse complement strand
GTTGTTTGCAGGTTTCAGTGGTTAGTGTACGGAGCTTTCGTTTTTGTAGTTGTTTGTTTTTTGTAGTAATTGACGTCATTTCAAATATTTTCTCGCCTAAATTTATTTTCTGACGTTTTTCATTTTATCCTTTTTTTTTTTTTTGACGTGGGATACCTGAAATAGACATTTTTTAAAAATGAAAATGAAAGAAATTAGTATATTCTCCATTTTAATATTTTTTTTACAGGGACGTTTGCAAATATTGTAGTTATTACGCCACTATAAGAGAGATAATTTTAGATTAATAAAACGTTTTTTAATGGAATAAAAAGGCATAGTTAGAAGGCAAAATAATTAAAAGAGTAGAAAAATTTATTTTTTCACCTTACTCACATATTTATATGGTTGCAATGAATCTGACTTGAAACCAAAATTCTTGTCTAATATGAGGGTGGAATTGTTTGATGCATTGTTGGAATTTTGTTTAAGTTTTTGTGAAGTAAAAAAATTGATGTTGGAGATATAGGATAGAGCGAATTCCACGTTACCATAGAATATGATCGTGAGTCATCTTTCTGTAGCTTATGCAGATTCAGGAGGTAACTTGCGACGAATTCATACAAATAACATCTTTTTCTAGCCTGTTAGAAAACAAGTATAATTTGTTACATTTTGAAAAAGTATATTAACCCTGTAAATGGTAGCGAAGGGCGAAAATGCTGTCGTACAACTTGAGAACGTGTGAAAATGTAAATGAAACGAGGAAAGTAGGATAAAATTCGAAATTCGTTCGAATGTGGAAAAAGTGGTGCGCGGTGAAATTGGAAACGATCTATCTTGACCTGGAAAAAAAGCGAGTTTTAAAACCGACCAAGGAGGCGAAGAAGAGAAGCGACGAGGGGGGGAGGCGAAAAAGAGTACATAAAAGCTATTAGGACCGCGACCGATGGTGGAATTTAAAGGGTGAAAAAAAGCGCCGGCTTCTAGCTAGCTCGTTCGCAAAACGCCCAGCTCGGCGATGATCGCGCGCGCGGTTAATTTTCTGAAGATTCAGCAACATCGCATCGAAGAAGAAATATCCTTCTTTTTGGGCGAGCCGAGAGGCTCGGCTGCGAGGATTAATGTCAGAGTTAAACTGGCTAGGTTCTCTTCTACGTTGGTATTTTTCGTTGTATGGAAGCTCACCGAGCTGGGAAGAGGGTTACTTCATCGGTATAGGCTGGACGCGCTGTGTATAGGATTTCAACTAAGCTTTCTTCCCCGATAAAGCGGTAAGCTCGTTAATTCCGTATAGCTGTATCGCGTTGCCGGGAATTTTGCTTTTTTTTGCGGCGACGAAGAGGGGAGACGAATTCGTCGTTGTAATTCGATGTTAAGCTCGAGTGTGCGGAAACGAATACGTATGGGAGGTGGCTCGTGGCTTTAGGCTACGAGATGATTTTTAGATCATAACTAGTCCGCGGTATTTCGGAGATATTGCCGGCGCGGTGTTGAAGATTGAAAAGGTTTTTCAGCCTTCGAGGTTACGACTGATGGTGGACTGAAAGAAGAATCGTGATTCTGGCGTAGTGTTAATGTTGGCGATGATGGATCGTGACTCAGCCGGTTGGAATTGACTCCGGTGTACGAGTCAATGAAGGTTATGTATACGATTTCAAAGGAGTACAAAATCGTAGTGAAACGTTTCGATGAATTTTCGATTTTCATTTCGTATTGTGCAGAGATATTGCTTCGAATGCTGAGCTGTAGGCCTGTAAAGTATCGCGGATGTTTTTGGATTCGAAATAGGACATTTTAATTGAACGCTGGACGTTTAATAAGCGCTCGATTGTTTTCTATTGGTCATTTCCGCGCGTATATCGCGTCATAGCGGTGAAACTTAATGAAGAGAGGTTTATTGAAGACGTTCGTATTTTCTCGTGTGACGCGGACTCCTGAAACTTCCGCTAGTTTGGTGGTGATTTTTTTTCCTTCAGAAAAAGTAGCGTAACGGGAATTATCTAGACGAAAATAATACGATAACGAAACGATTATCGAGTTATTTTAATAACGCGTCGGACGCGTTGTTTCGCTTTTATGACTGGACCGCTATTTCGTTATATATTTATAAGACCTATCATTATAAATTTCGTTTGATAGACACGCGTAAAAGGTAAGGTAGGGTTTTTTTGTATGTGTGTGCGGTACTCGTTCATATTGTCTAATTTTGTTTCGACGGTACGATTCGCAGGCATGCAACGAATTCACCACGCACGTAATGAATCTGTTGAGAGAACAGTCACGGACCAGACCGATTACGCCTAAAGAAATCGAAAGAATGGTGCAAATAATTCACAAGAAGTTCTCGTCTATTCAGATGCAGCTGAAACAGAGCACGTGCGAAGCTGTTATGATCTTACGGTCCAGGTTCCTTGATGCGAGGTCAGTCTTCATTGATGATAACGATATGTACTAGATGTAATTGTAGTTTATTCGCCGCATGTGTGGATAAGCGCTGTTTTACCCTTTCAGATACGAGCGGGAATTCGGGGGTGAATTTTGAACATTTTTGTTGATGTTTGAAATTTAGATCAGTTGAATTTTCAATTTGTATAATATAGGAATTTGAGAATTTAAAAAATCACAATTCTCGGTTTCCTATGAAATAGGTATAAAAGGTAGCTCAAAAGTTGGTTATCTTTGTTTTGATGGGACAGTGGAGTGTACTATAAAAATGAAATAGGTAAACTAATTTTTTCATAACCTCATACGCCATGTATTCAAATGCTTCGTAAACTTATCATTAATCAACCAGGTACCTTTGGCAAAAGCTTTGAATGAATATCTCGATTACGTACATATGTATGTACAGAAAGTAAATACGATCCAATTCGTTGTAAAATTTGAACGGTAACCCCCCTTCCCCCCCTCAGAAAAACCGTCTATTTCACGGTATCTGCTAGTCGAAAAAGGTATGACCCATGCAAGTACGAAAAACCATCGAAAATGTACGATATTTTGAAAGGAAGTACTTATGTTTTTGAAATGAAAAAATGACTAAATTAAAACAAAAAATTCGTGCTTGAAAAATATCCAAATAACTTAGTTTTTATGTGAAAAAAAGTAAAAGAGGATGTGTGACAAATTGCAACTATTCAAAATATATCGTACGAAAACGGTTCGAAATTTTGTTTTTTGGATTTGATAGATACAATGTATTTACATTTTTTGTCATAGCTCAATTTTTTTCTTTTCTGGAAGGAATGTGGCTTTCATGTGAAAGGGGCGGAGAAGTTTTCAAATGAAAGGCAATTGGCAGTTTTCAAAATTTTTGAACTTCGAACATCTGTTCATGAAGAAATGTATTCATTTTAACCAGTTTATATGGAATTTACAACCTCCAAGCTATTTTTGTCGAAAAGTCAATCTCTGAAAAGACACGCGAGAAGCCCATCTCGGAAAATTTGCTCCTCTCTCCTCCTCTCACTCCTCTCAATATTTTGATATTTATGAAAATAGAATTATTTAAAAGCTTTTCAAGGTTTATCGAAATTAATGTAATTTTTGTTCTTGAAAATAGTTTCGTCAAAATATTATAACCTATGTAAAAATATTTTTAGCTGTAAAGCTGTACATTCTTTGAACTGAAAAAAAGGTTCCATACTTTTACCTTGTAATATCGACTGTAAATATTTGAATACATATGAAAAAATCTTGAATACTGATTTTTTTTCGAAATGAAATAATATTAAAAACCAAGTCCGTTACGAAAAAGAAATTATTGAAAAAATGTTTAAATAAAAATCAAGACATTTCAATAAGTTAATTTTTGAAATCGGAAAACCGTATGCTGGAAATGAAATTTTAAGGTTTTCCAAATTCTTGTATTAATGACGAAAAAGTTATTTCTGCGTTGTTTTTATGTATTCTCCTTTTGCTTTGAAATTTAAAACCTCTAGTTTTTGGAAAATTATATTTCCTGTTTTATCAACAGTGACCTACTGACCTTGAACCGTGATTGTCTTCGCTATTTTTCTTAATGTCAGAACTTACCCTCCTTAAGCCTTCCCCTTATAATTTTCTATATTTTCCAAAAAGTTCGTCTAGGTGCTTTTATCCATTATCAGCTGACATTATACGCAAAACAGAATTGTTGTTGTCAACTTTTCGGTGCAGAAATTTGCAAAATTTGATTTTTTTTAAATTTTCAAATCCACGAACGAAATAATACGTATTATCAAGGATGCAGAAAGTTTTGTGAATCCAGCTTTTATACTTGGGCCTTATTTTTTGTAAGAAAATGTTGAAAATTTATCCAATCATTTTTTCACATTCCCAAAGTATTAAGTTTCAATAATCGATTACTATAGAAACATTTAGAAAATTGGCAAAAGCTGTAAAGTGAAAGAAACGTCAAAAGCTAAACCCCGTCAGCCATCTCCAACCGAATGTTTTGTAAACGATATCGTTGAATTTATTTTTACAAAATTTACAGCTCAACTTTCAAATTCCATATTAAATTCTCATGCGAGTCGCCGGAATAAAGGAAGAAAAAATTTAATAAAGTTCTCAAGCGTGGAATTTTTTTTCCGCCGTTCGTCGAAAATATAGCTTTCGATCGACGCGCCTACGGCGTGAACGGTAATAAATTTTTTCATGCCGTCGTTCTTTGTGGAATATACGAGTATGCATTTTTTTCCCTCTTTTTTTTTTCAAGTCAAATAAAAAAAAACAAGGCGTAAATAAAATAAAATTGTGAAAAAAAAAGGTAGTTTGGAAAATTTTTTAACGACTTTTTGCAATATTGTTATATCCGGTCTAGTACATTTTTCACGGTTGGCCGCCTTTCCTTTCTGTGTGTAGTTAACGTAGCTGCCGGCGACGGAAAATGGTCCTTTGAATGGTTTCGCCCGTCTTGCGAACACGAAAAATATAAATATCGGTAAGGGTTTGCGAAAAATATCGCGAGGTTTTTTCATTTCGTGGCACGTGGAATGGGAATGAAATTTGAAGTTTATTTTTGTCGTAATTTTTTTTGTTGGGATGGGGGATTGTAGCCTGATGGTGGAGAAAATTACATTACCTGATGTTTGATTTTTGGATAAATTTTTTTATATGTTATTTGAATTATTATCAAATTGAAGTCGAGAAAATTTCCTATTTGATGATGAGTAAAAAATAATAATAATAAATCAACTCGATTTATTTTCTTTATAAAAGATCGTCTTGTTGTTGAGATTTTCATTTCTGGAAACGAAACAAATACGGAAAATATCTCTTTTCGAAATTAAAATCACCTTTCTTTGACACTCAACTCACCATTTCCCCATGGAGTTGTTCTTGGAATCAGAGTAATATCTTTCAAGATGACTTAGGGTCTTCGAAGCCAAATGGAGTCAGAGTAAAGTTTTTGGCTGATTCCTGATCTTTGTTAAGGAAATTGTATATTATATCACCAAGACTTAGTTAAATTCGCAAAATCATCTATTAATTGAAAACTAGTAAGGTATACCTGGACTATTCGTATTTACTGTCGTTGAAATAATGAAATGAATTAAGTTTGGGCACTAGGGTGAATTTTTAGCCTCCTAACTCAGTTTTTAAACCAGCCAAAATGTAGTCAATGTTATTAAAATTTTGAAATTTTCAATAAAACTAATTTTCGGGCCTTTGGATATTTTTTTACTTTAAAAGTCATATTGTAATGTACAAAGACTGTAAAAAAATTTAGAAGATTCAAAAAGTTTTTGAATTTCAACAGATGTGTTCATGTATTGGCCATGTGCCTGTAGTATGAGTTTGATTTAGATTAGGATACGAAAATGCCAAAAAATTTCACACTCTTGTTTCGAAATGGCATCATCAGTTTTAGGAGCTGCTGTGAAACAAAAATCAAGCATATTTTGCCTCATAAGTTCAAAAAACCTAAATGGAGACCTTTCTGTGCACAGTGCCCATGAATTACAAATTTATCGTTCATTTTTGAACATAACCAAAATTTTTGCATTATGAAAAAAAAATGGCGGCTAAAATTTTTTTCAGTCAGCAAAATATGATTCCCAAACGTAAAAACATTTTCAAAACTTTGAACTCATTTTGAATAGTCTAAAAATTGAATTAAAAGCCTGAAATTTTCATATCGTTTTTTTGAATTCGTTTAACAGCACTATTGTAACACCATCTTCTTTATTTTTTGAAAAAATGAAAAGGAAATTCGGCCAAACCTTGTTGCGCATCTATTTACGAATTCATGTGGTAATGGCAATTAGAAGTGATTTATTATTTAAGTAATTATGGCACCCATTGATCCTTACATACGTGAGTTGGCTAGATATAACGGAGCAATTACAAAAAAAAAAAATTAACACCATATGTTAGAATTTATTTCATCCCCTCCGCCGTAAATCCTGTTTAAATTTTTTTAAATAACTTTTTTGTTGCTCGGCAGCTTGGGCTATTTGCGACGAAAATTAATCTCTTGAAATATTCAGTCTGAAGCATTTCCGAGCCCAGCTTTCCATCCATTATCAGAATAAATATTGGCCTTTAGTGCATATTTTTTCAAGTTCAAATATTAACGACTTTCTTGGCCTCTTCTACATAACACCTTTAAAGTCGAATAATCAAGTTTACTCTGTATGTAGATGTTGAAAAATAAGCAATATTTCATCGAATTGTTTTCGTTTTTGAATTAGATCATCAGACATAAAATTCCTCTCTACTTCATCAATAACTAAACCCATGAAATGGCGCTTATCCTACTTATCATTTTTATTTTATTCGTAATTAGCGATATCACTACTCGAATAAATAGTGTAAAATTTACTATACTTCAAGGCAGTTTTATAAGTTATTAGTGAATGCGATTCGTTTTAGGAGAAAGCGGCGAAATTTCAGTAAACAAGCGTCAGAAATTTTAAACGAATATTTCTACTCGCATCTAAGTAATCCTTATCCTTCGGAAGAAGCGAAAGAAGAACTAGCTAGAAAATGTAGCATAACAGTTTCACAAGTGAGTATCATGATATTTGAGATTTTTTACTCGGACGCGATGCCTGCTGATAACTCGGGGGAATATTTTTTTCCAATTCTAGTTATCGACGAAGGGCGAAAGGGGAGGAAATAAAGTAAAATAAGTTTTCGTATTAAGCGAATAAATAAATGAAAATAAAATAGTCGAAAAAAAAAACGTTGAAAAAGGAGAGAAAATCTTTTAAACGAAAATGAGAAAAGCCTCGTATATCGGAAGTTTTTCGGCGTTATTTTTTTTTTCGCGTTATTTTGCGAGTACTCGAAAGTCGAGGGGTTGAGGGGGTATGAGAGCGCGTCGCGGCAGACGGAAAAAGAAGTATAGCAGGCAGCAGTTTAATTTTCGTCGTTATCTGAAGGAAAATAAGCGGGCGGGAGAGCTGGCGAGAGGTGAAGAGAGAAAGTAGAAAATTGTACCGAGGGAAGTAAAAACATCCGAAGCATTTTCTCGGAGAAATTTGATTAAAACTGAGTATTAAAGCTTGCCGACACCTCCTACTCCATTTCAACGTGCTTCCTCGTTTTGGGCGAACGGTGGGCGCGGGAATGGGGAAATTCGCGTTGCTATTTTCTTGCGTTGACTTCGCAGCTGGCTGTGCGGGTGAAGGCGAATAGCAGAGATCCGTTTTTCTTTATCCAAATTACCCTTTAGATTTTATAATCAAATGAAATCTTTTTCTTATCGCGCTTATCTGCTTAATATATTTTCTCCGGCTGCTGCCGTTGAATTATACTTACGGGCGCGATGGCTGGAGCGAATTTATTTTTCGTTCGGGCCGAACGAGAACGCGGTGTCGAGGAGGGTCATTTGAATTTCTAAAACGAAGTTAATTATTCTGTTTTCGCCGGGGTATGTATTTTTTTTGGGGGGAGGGAGTTCGTTTCTTGCGATTTTTTTTTCGCTTCTTGTTTTTATGTTCGCTAGTTCGCGAGAAATACGAAGTTACTTTGGTGGACGGGTAATACGGTGTTAGATTTATGTTAGTCGGAGATGGGAGCAGGAAGGTATGAGTGATCGGGAGAGTCGAAGGTGGAATTTCGCCAGAAACGTTTATCGGAGTAATTAAATTTTTCACGGTGATTTATTCGCCAGTATTACGCTTGAGACGACTATCCGTTCATTAAACGAGTGTATTTTTGTGAGCGGGATTTTTTTCATATACCCCCCTTCCTCCTCCTTGCGTGAATCCGTTCTCGAATGAATATTCAAGTAGCGACGATGATTCGTATCGGTATCTCTTCTAATTGAATTTTAATGGGCATATGACCGTGTTTTGCATTGCTAATGAATGAAATAATTATAAAATTGTTTGAATTATCTTAAACGTGTAGTTATTACGATGTTATTAACGTGATAATGCGATCGTTACGTTATTGGCGCACGATCTGGCTGTAAAACGGTGTTCTGATTTTCGCTGGGGCGGTTAGAAAGAGATGTGAAGTTTTGAGCTTGAATGAAGATTTTTTTTTCATTAATTAAGGTGGAAAATGTTATGAAAAAATTGCAAAAATTATTTTTTCCTTTTAACTTAATTTTTTATTCTTATTAGTATTTTCATTTTTTTTTTGTCGTGTTCACTATTTCAGATTTTTTTTTAACTCTTTACTTTCACTGTTTTTTATTTTTTTCAACTAATTTGCATATAACTGAAAAAAATTTCATCCAATTTTGTTTCTTCTATTGGAGAAAAGATGAATAAGTTTTTTCATAAGAATACGTAGAATGTTAAAACTTGAAATTGTACAAAAAACAGGGACTTGATTTTTTAAAATTTTGTATAAATTATTTTCTTAATCAGTATAAGTTGTTTGGATATAAACAGCGCTATATCTATTTTTTCAAAATTTTCTTAATAATTTAATACGATGAGAATTTGAAATGAAGATGAGAAAGTGCCGAGAAAACCATATAAATAAAATTAATAATTATTTAATTTATTTTAATCACATTATAATATCATTGCAATTGGAAAATGAAATTAAAAGTAAGATACCACAGTATGTTAGGAACGGAGTACGTAGACCTAATTACGTTTATTTGAATAGTAATCATTTGATGAAGTACGTGTTCGTATATACGAATAAATAAAATTTATAAAAATCATAACTTATATCAAGTTCAGCTAACAGCTATCCATAATCTCATTAAGTATCATACAACAATTTAGCTCATTTAATTTATATTATCCTTATCTTTCATTTTTTTCATTCCCAAAATTTAATAAAGAAAGTTTTAAAAAGTAAAAAAAAAGTAAGTGTATTGATAATTTTTTTCCATGAAATTAAATCTAATATTATAAATCGGGTTTGAGATGCGCGCGCATCTTGAAAGAAAAGTCGAAAAAAAGATAAGCGGTACCTTCAGGTATACAAAGGTATAAATAGGCAATAAATTTTTATTTTATTTTTTTTTTTTAAATAAGAAAAAATATTTTTTGTGCGTGAATCAACCTCTCTTTATATTAAAATCAAAATTCAATCGGTTTTGAGATGCGCGCGCATCTTGAAAGAAAGGTCGAAAAAAGATAGAAGGTATCTTCAGGTGAGAGTTTGGTTGGAGTTCATGTCCATGTTATTAGAATAGTTGTAAGAGAAAGATTTTCTCAGCTTAGGTATAGTTATTCAACACCCATACCTGACGACATTCGGACTCTCTAGATTGTCCTCTCTTTTCTGAAAATTTCGCCTTCATTCAGTAACATATGCATGGTGCAACAGTGGCATGAGAATAGAAATAGTTGAATACACCACTCGAAACAAAAACAACCATAAAAAATGAAATAAGCTAAAAAAAAATACACCGAAGATTAGAGTAGGGAAAGCAGTGAAAGAGGGAAGAGAATTTTTTTTTCTTATAAATTGACGCCATGTACAGCGCTGGGTTGGAGTCGTATTTAAGTAGGGTTACAGGAGTGTGTATAAGTCGGTTGAGTGGAGGAAATTCAGTAAGTGGAGTATACTGGTAGGATCATTTTGTAAAATGTATTTGATTTCGGGTTTGGGAAAGTACAAGTTTCTATGAATGTTATACTTTGAACATTCTTGGAGGATATGCATTACTGTAATAGGAACATTATATGTTTCACAAATGGGAATGAGCAGTTTATTGAGGAGGTAGCTGTGGGTGAGGAGAGAATGTCCAGTGTGGATTCGGGTAAGAATGACTTGGTCTCTGCGAGATAAGTGAGCAGGATATTTCCAGGTTCTATTACAGTATGGATTATTTTTAGTTTGTTGAATGAAGGAATTTGTCTCCAAAAATCTGAGAATAGGTGATGGAAGAGATTTTCAAATCTACGATATTTCGTTTTGCAATTTTTCTCTTAATTTATGCAATTTTTATGAAATTAATCTTTGAAAAATTTCTAATGTAGAATTACTTTGTTCAAGAATAGGCATCGCGTCGTGAAATTACTAATTATCCTTGTAATATGGTGGTGAAATCTGAGCTAGTAACAGTGCAGTTTTAATTTTCTTCTTTTACTATTCTAGGTGTCAAACTGGTTTGGAAATAAGCGTATTCGATATAAGAAAAACATAGGCAAAGCTCAAGAAGAAGCGAACTTATACGCAGCGAAAAAAGCCGCCGGTAAGTGTTCGAAAAGTAAGGGCAGCCGAAAATACGTACACTATTACTTAATTTAGAGGCAAAATAGAAAAGTACATTGAAAAAAAAAATTACCGCACGAAGGCAATAATTAAGGTGGTGGACTGGTCGTTCGGCGGGCGCGCGATTATTATCGCGTCATCGTGGAGAAGAGAAAAGCAGGGTAGGCGGGTATCGTGAGCGAAGAAAAACAACATTTCGCGATAACGAGTGACAGTTTTATACGAAAAGAAAGCTAAAGGGTGGAGGAAAAGGCCAGGTAAGGAGAGAAAATTTAATATTTCGGGAACAAAAATTACACACGAGCAAGGCGACTGGTGGGTAGCTAAATAATATAGGAAAAAATCTAAAAACAACACGCCATCGCGTATACAGTTACACACACGAATCGTGGATAGTGCGGGGGGAGGTGGAAAAAGTAGGGCACGTTTTAACGAATGTTTCATTTACGAATTACGAACACGAAGAACAGTTATAAAGTAGCGCGGAGGAGAGCAAAAAAAGCTGGCATGAGAAAGTGGTAGTGTATTAAGAACGAGGGAAATACTAAAGCACACCTGTGACTACCAAACAACAATACGACGAAGGGATTAATACAATAGGATTCGTGTATATTCGCGCGATAGAGCGAGGATGCGGAGTGGCTGTACGATGTATCGCGCGTAGTTTCGTCGATGTACGAGAGAGATAAAAACAGGGATAACGGCGTTAACGCGTAGCACCGGCATAGCGATGGATACGGTTGGGGGATGTTTGGCGGGCGAATGAACCAAGTTGGAATCTATACGAGTGCACCGGCTACTAGTGTTGGATCGATGCTTAATCGCGTTTAATTGAAAGGTGGAATTTTTGTCGCCAAGGTTTGCCATATACGAGTGATCGAGGTAATGAGGAGTGCGAGTAGGTGAAAAAAAAAGGAGAAAAATTGTTGATACCGGTGATGGCGGAAATCAGGGACGATTCGAAGAAAATAAAGGCACGAATCTGACTCCGTTGTCACCTAGAAGAACGAAATTAAAATGGTAGCCGAAATCGAGAATAGGATGGACGAACGGAGAGTAGATGGCGGAACGAACACCGCCACCGAGATGACGACGACGACGAGGGATAATAAGAAGAAATGTAACCTTTACTGGGCGAGAGAAATGGAAGAAAGTAATAAAGGCGAGCGCAGAAGGGGGGAGGCAACGGTCCAGTATAAAGAAAGTCGGGTAAGAAGCAGGACTAAGAAAACCCATTCAAGCTGTCAAGAGCAACCCTTGCATCCCTTCTAACCGTTTGATATATTAACTCCATTTCAGTTGGTTGGTTGTCTCTGCCAACTCCTCCTTCCCTCTAGGGACCATTTCTGCTCCGCTAGGCAAGCTACATTTTCGTGAAACACATTTCAAGCATTTTCTCTCCGGCATGAGACAAAAGTCAAAACATTACCAGCATGCTGCGCCACCAACCAGCTCAATAAAAGATCTCATTTTTTCTTTCGCTTCGACTGGCGTGTTCGGCGGCCTCGCGTGTGTGCTGCAAGAGCGTGGAAAATTTCCGTTTTACTCTGTCGAGGCGAATCTGAGATAAGTTTTTATTTATGTCGGGTTTATTGGCCTCGTTTTCCCCTCCACTCGGTGGCCGGCTGGACGACCGAAGAATATGCGCCACGCAGCGGTTCAGATGACAATTCTAGTGTTATAGTTTCGAGAAAATTATATTCGGGAAATGGAAGGAAAATTTCAGAATTTTCTTTTCATAATTCTTCTTCGTCTGAAACGAGCGTTGACTTTTGCTTATCACGTGTCTGTCCAGGGTCGAGGAGAAGTTCCCAAGAGAGTCCAGTGATTCAAATTTTAGGTTTTATAAATTTTCACAATTTCAATGTAAGTCTTAACATATTTCTTCTTATTGTTAAGAAGAAATTAAAAAGATAGGCTAGAAAATTATTTTTACCTGGGACTAATTTTGTGTCTGTGCACCTACAAGTGGGGATGTTGTTGAGTACGAAAATGGATTTTTTTAAAATTAATAGCAGTGGGGTGAAAGGTGCCGAGTAATCCATTAGCAAGCTTATAAAATTTCAGCCCTTCATGTTAATGTTTGCTATTCTCGTAGTGGATTAGATTTTTAGAAATTTGGATTTTTTCAAAAAATTTCGAAAAAAAAATGTCAAAAAATCTTGAAAAAAATGTTTTTTGAGATGAATGATTTTTTTGGCAGAATATTGTAGTTTATCTTCTGGAAACAAAACAAAAGAAAATTGTAAATTATATTTCACCATATTCAAGGTTCCCAAAATTTTTTTTTAATTTTGTTATACGAGGTGTGCGGGGAATGGCCAATCAAATTTGCCATTAGGTAGTATGCGATGAGGCGAGTAAAAAGTGTTATGTACATATTTAGCCTATCATAAAAATCGCAGGCGCTGGCCCTAGATGAAGTTAATCAAGTAAAATAACATTCATAATAACCATCTTTAGGCGCAACATTTATTTCATGAACTGATACACTATATACACATAACATTTTGTACTCGCCTCGTCGCATATTATCTGTTACATTTTTAATTTAAAGAAAGGATCTAAAAAAATAGCTCTGGGGGTTAGACATTCAACACTCCCCACCCCGAAAATCGTCTATGAGGCTTTTAGCTTTGTATTCGTGTAATTTTTTTTTCTAATACGTCAGGATTTTATGTTTTACATATAATTTAAAAGAAAAGAAGGAACACGTATTCTTCACCGTAATGGTTGACAATTTTTCATCTCTTGGCTTAGAAGTTGGTTTTGAAATTCTAAAATCTCGAGTTTGATGTATGTATGTTCTTCCCTACCATCACGACAAAACAAAAGTATTGGGACCCGAACGCAAAGTGGCTGACATCTAGTGGCGAAAAGTGTAACTGCTCTAGCGAGGCTGTATGGGGCCTGTATAATGTAAACAATGAGAATTTTTATCATGGCTACGTGTTTAAAGTGATTTATAAACCTTGGTCTGATTGGTGGAAACTACTGATAAAATCATACATGCCCCATAGAGCCTCACTAGAACACTAGCGCTCAAGCGGTTGTTCGGGTCCCAATATAAATCACCCAAAATTGGGAATAAAAATAAAAATACATTGAAAACACTTGACTAATATAAACATAAAGATTAAGTTATCCTCTTTCGAGTGAGCGTAATAGGAAAAAGGCGCGTTCAAAATTGTGCTCGTGAATTGATTTGAAATTTGTACAGAGTCATGTGGTGGAATGTAAGCCAAGTGGCCTTATTGAACAACAGAAAGCGGAAATTTCTATCGGTAATTTTTGGTAATTTTAATTCCCAGAGTATAGTGTTGAAATGACTTTAAGCTGCCCTGAGTTAATCTGATGAAACAAACTAGGTATAGAAATGCAGGGGAATCCCAGCCCTGGAACGCAGCCCTAGCTATTGCTTATTTACTTTTTTTTTCGGGTATTCTAGTGGCAACACTTGGTAATATTTCATGTTTTATTTTTTTGGGCAAAAGGGAAATTACTGATTGCAAGATGTTGTAGAAATTGACGAATTTACGTTTCGTAAAATTGTTCAGACACCCCGAATAAATACTTCATTGAAATTACGACTCGCTAGAATCGTCATTGGAACCATGGTACATTGGTTTAGGGCTTTCTGGCGGATTGAATTCGACGCGTATTAATAATTTGCGCTTTTTGTTCGGTTTGTTTTGTACAGGAGCGTCGCCTTATAGTATGGGTCCTACTTCGCAAGGTACACCAACGCCGATGATGTCACCAGCGCCTCCAGGTGGTCCGCAAGATAGCATGGGCTACAGTCTCAATATGAATGGTAACGATTATGCTTCTCCAATGTCTGGTTCGCAGGTACAAATCACATTTATTATGAGGAAACGAAAAGTGTTCGGGTAGTTGAGGCACGTGTTGCGCTGCCAGCAAAGTAACGCATTCGGGAAAATCGAAGACACGTTACTCGTTCTTTGGTTTTTTCCGTACGAGCGTACATTGTACCAAGCGCCGGATGAGATAAGTGTCGGCAACCGAATAAAGGCGGAGTACCGATTACCGGGGGCCGCCTTAGCTACCCAAATTTCAGCGGCGTTTGGCCCGCCGCGGTTATTATACCTGCGTCATATACACGATTCGTTTCGGGCTGGTTTAATTATCGAACGTTTCGACGACGATAAATCACCAGGAGAGACCGAAATGTATAAGGTAATTGAATCAATCAGAACAAGTACGACGACGAAATTTTGCGGCTGTATTTTCACGTTAACGGCCGCCGCGCTGGTAACGTGTACGGTGTACCTATTGGAACAATGTGTTTGATAAATGCCAAAACGCGCTTTGAAGAATGGCATAATTAAAAATTTTGACAGGAGCTGGTTTCGCGAAAAACGTTCATTGTTCTGGTTGATTATATTACAGGTCTGCCAACCTCCGTCGAACCAGAAACTGTATTATTATAAAGTTGGCGTAATTGCGTAATCTTTTTAGACAGCGCGAGCGAATAATAAATACTCTAATAATGAGAAACGCGTACCGCGTATTAATAATTTCGATTAATTTATCGCTCGAAAAATTTTTCTTTAATTAATGCTTTTTTACTTACGTTCGTATTATTCGGTATTTGTAATTGGTTGTTTTCTTTTTGGTTGTTACAGCCGCCATATTCTGATGGAGGTATAGGATACGATCCGATGGGACACCAAGTAAGTGTGTATTGTTGGTAACGCGCCGAAGACGGAGTTTTGACGATGGAAATGGCGAGCGATAAGTTTTACATGGGAGATCGGCTGGTTGCTGTTGCTGATGTAGAAGTGGGAGATTTTGATTAATCGATTTTTCGACACTTACGCGCAATGAAAGATCTGTAGTGAGAGGACACAATAAATAAGACCGGCGAAGCGAACGCGCCGGAGGTTTTGATAAATGACAAATGCCTTTACATTAGTTAGGTGGCGCTAGTCTTTCTTTTTTATTCCCTTTGTGGCGGATTTTCTGTCGGTTCTTTTTTTTTTTTTGCGTCGATGTTTTGAGATATCTACTAGTCGCTACCTCGTTTACAAGTTGATTAATTTTAACGCCGGTGAACATCGGAGCTGTCGTTTTATTCGCTGGTGCGTATTTGGATATGTTGGAGTTGTGGGTATGTTTTATAGGTTCGTTGATTGATAAGTTATGGGTGAAATGAATTTAACGAGTTGAATGAAGAATTTTTCAATGGGTTTGATGTAAGGTAGTAGTATATCGATGCTATGTTGGAGTATTCGGTGATGGGAAAGTGAAGGATTTTCGTTGTTATCCTTCATTCCACTCGATTACAAAGCCCTTGTTTTCAATATTTGCAAGTGTGGTTGTGATAGTTTTGACGATGAAGCCCATCAGCAATTACTCCAACATGGTGCCGATTTGGCATACATATAGTTTGATGTAGTGTTTTTCTTATGAAGTTGCAATTACGAACTTGTCGGTGGTGGAAGTTTATTTATTAGGTTGGGCTCACGTAGGTTAGGGGAGGTGTTGATCTCTTCTCTATCACATGGTTAATCTAAGAGAAATGGCACCTTGCGCAGGGAGGCACTTAACCCTACTCGCTAAGTCCGAATGGGTATGAACTCGATACTAAACTTGAAATTAATTTGAAGGTAGTTGATGATGGCATAATTTTGGGATATTAATAAATACTGGAAGTCTCTTAGTCACTTCGTAGGTCAGCATGGTGTAGATTCCATTTTTTAATCTTCAATAATGATAAATTTTCATCTTCTTAGTTTTAATAAAAGATCTAGAGTAATGAAACCATAGGTCCCATGATGTGGCCTGCATGTTGTTCACAACATAGACAGTGTAATTAAATAATCAAGTTATGAGCATTAGCAAGTAAAATTTTCCACATTTCACTTATTGAGGGTCTTATTTTGATTTTCATATTATTCTTTTTTTTTTTTTTTTTCTAATAATATTAATCGAAGTGGCGGACATCTGGTGATCGTTCTCGAAACTACCTAAAAAGGTAATGCTTTACAAGTTTTATTTTGTGGATAACGTGATAAAAACAAATGAATTTTTAAAACCATTATTAATTATTTTATTACATTGATTTTCAGTTTGAAATGGTGGATTTATACTGCTACACGCACTATTACACTTTTGAAGGAGTTGTTTACGATCATAACAAAAATTAAAAACAAACCAATAAGTTTTTTAAACCAAAAAATTGAACAGAGACTGTCTCGAAATTGAATTTTTGTTTTAATAAAAATGAAAAAAAAATAAAAATTGACCAAAATTTAAAAATTAGTGCATAAAATGAAAATGTAAATTTGAGACAATCGATGTAATAGAATGAAAAAATTTTCATAAATGAAAAAACTCCAAAAACAAAAAAATCAAAGAAAGAAAGGAATTATGAAAAAAAAAAAGAAAATGAAATAAATGTTTCAAAATGAAAATAGTCGCTGAAAATAACGTGAAAAATTATATTCCAAGATCCATAAAATAGGAGAAAATTGAACCTTGATTTTGAATTAATAAAAAAAAAAATGAAAAAATAGCAAGTAAAGAATGCAAAAAAAATCTGAAAATGGATAAGAAGTCCCAATATCTAAAATATATAAAATTGAAAAATCAAAAGAATATTCAAAAAAAAACAAATTGTAAATGTTCGTTGGATTACATTTTTTGTTGATAATGAAAATAATGTTAATCACTCAAGTGTTAGAGTACCTCTTATATTTCCTATTTACTAGTATTATTTTCAGATGAATTTAAAACAAGAAAATCATGTCAAGAGTGATACTTAAAAAAATATAATATGTTGTAATTTTTTTGGCATTTTTTCACTCTTTCTTTGAAAATACTATTATTTTCGTACTTTATTTATTTTTTATTTTTTGTTTGGTTAATTAACTTTTTTTTAATAATTTTTTTTCTTTTTTTGGACAGTATCTGTAAACGTCTTTATTTATTTTTTATTTTTTGTTTGGTTAATTAACTTTTTTTTAATAATTTTTTTTTCTTTTTTTGGATAGTATCTGTAAACGTAGATTATTATACAGTTTTTGTTATTTCTTTCAAAATGAAAAAAAAAAAATCGTATTTTACGTCATTTGGGTATACATGAATGAAAAATTGAACGATAAATTAATGTAAAATAGCCTCTAGAAAAATTGAAATAATTCTTTTTTATTTTTAGTCATTTCAGTGATTTTTTAGACTTGAAAAAAAAACCTAATTTCCATTTTTAGACATTATTTCCTTCCTTCAATGTTTTTTTAGGCATTTTCGCTGTTCTTTATA
Organism: Phenacoccus solenopsis; assembly: GCA_009761765.1. Classification (NCBI taxonomy): domain Eukaryota; kingdom Metazoa; phylum Arthropoda; class Insecta; order Hemiptera; family Pseudococcidae; genus Phenacoccus; species Phenacoccus solenopsis. The sequence goes on along the minus strand of VFXL01000432.1, from coordinate 42,118 downwards.
AATGAGATTATTAAAATACATTTATATTTGATTTTCCTACCCATTGAAATGTAAAAAATCTCGAATTTTAGAATGATGTGTGAAGTTTTTAGTGAAAAGCGGAAGTGTTACTTCCTGTGTGATTTGGGAATGTCTAGTAAAGGCAGGGTGCTTCATAATTATGTGTTATGAACATTTTTAGCTGATTTACAAGTGCCCATTTTTTTTGTGTTGGATGTAATGACCAAAAATGAAGTTTTATTGGAAATACTTTGAAAGTGAAAAAAATTAGAATTTTTGAAATTTCAAGTTCGACTCGATAACCTTCAAAATGGGGTGACTCTCTGAACAATAAATTTAGCAACCTAAGACCAATTAATTTTTGATTCTTTTTTACATCAATTTTACCCACTTTTTATGACAACTTATGATACTTTTATCACTTGGTAATCACCGTTACAAATTATTACTTTAGGAAAGGTCAACAATTTTGGATTGTGATGTCGATAAAGTAAACCCAGTTAGTTTCAGGTTTCGATGAAGTAAATTTGAAAGAGAGTTGAAGTAAGAAACAGTTTTATAGAGGAAATTTCACGAATCGTCCATATCTCTTCATCCAATTGACATAGATGAGCTAAACTTCGTACGTTAAGTTTAGGGTCGCCTGATGATAAGCCCTTGAATATAGGACAAAATAAATCCCAAAATTGCGGGTGGTCAAAATTTGAACGAAGCTGGAGTCGTTTTCATGAACGTCTTCCATTCGATCAGCATTATCATAGGTATGAAATGAAGCTGTATTTTACGGAATTGAATTTTTTTAAATGGTTCAAAAGTGTTCATGACGAGTCCCAACGGCGGGAAAATGATCTCGTGTTTTTTAATTTCGCGAATCCATCGCTCGATTGCTAACAAATGAATTAGTCGTACAGGAAGGATAGCGGCGATGTGATTCGAACGAAACGCTGTAGCCTTCGGTGATTTATAATTGTGCGAATGAAAAAGCTCGTTCGGTAATTACTACGGAGAAGAATACGTGTACGTATAACGTTAACGCTACGAGCTTCGATTCGCATCATCACAATGGGCTCTATATGCTTTATCGAAGAAAATGAAAGCGCACATCCTTATTGTGTACTTTTGCACGATATTATTCGTTTCGTCTACACGAACAACGCGGCCGTAAAAATTTATTATACCATTTGGGTTACCGGCGGGCGTATAACGTGGATATTGTGTGTCTATTAACAACGACGACGAAGTTTTTTTCTTCTGCTTTAGTCGACGCTTTTCAATACTGTCTTGAAAGTTTCGTACCGTTTACGTAGATAGGTTTAAGTAGCTAGAGTAATTTGGAATGGTTTTATTATTGCGTCGGAGCGTTAATACGAGAATTGAATTAGTGGTAGAAAATTTATCTGCAGGATGAGTATCGTCGGAGGTCGCCGATTAGCGAAAGTCTATAAATGCGGTGTAATTGGTAAAGAGAGGTTAGAACGTGGTAAACGGTGTGACGAGTATTGAAACAACTGTTCTGTTTTTGTTGGTAATTTTTATTTGCCATAAATTTTATAAAAGTGGCTGAAAATTAACGAGTAAAAAATAAAGTCACATGCAGCCCTAAGTTGAAATATATGTTATGTCTCCAATTCCAAGTGTTATCGATGTGAAAGGAGCATCTTGAAGGATCAAAATTTGGTCTCGTTATTAGTTTTCCGATTGTCGTTGGGACATTACTTTTTTTGATTGAGAGATTCTCAGAGCTGGGAATGATGCGATGTTCCCATCTCTAGTACGTTTTTAATCGTCAGAGATGACCGTATGATTTCAGTTTTTGCAAAATTCGTCAGAGTATGCCACTAGGTAACATATTCAAATTTCTAGGTAATCAAACTCTCATTAGAAATTTCCATTGGAGGGTAAAACCTACTCAAAGTGGGTTTCTGGCAATTTTCCAAGTTCATCTGACACTTGCAGGAAATATAAACGGGAGCAAAATTAATCTATTTTTAATTCTATTCCAAACCAAGAAGGCTCTTTTCATTTTTCGAATAAAATTATTCCAAAGACTAAAAATAAGTCACTAATCAAGTTATTTTTGAAATACATAGTTATTATATTCTTTCATCATATTCATTTTAGTAAGTTTTCCTCATTTACAAACGTAATTAGGGTATTTACGAGAAAAATGTTGATGTTTTAAATTGTTCTACTTTCAGTTTCCTACAAGAAAGATTTAATCCTTATCGTATGTATGCTGCATTAGAATGAACGAATAGTTACTATGTGTTCTTAATCTATGACTTGCTCTTGCTAGCAAACAGAATTGATAAGCTTTCACTTGTACTTCGTTTTTTGAATAATTCTATATTACTTCGATTAATTTGTGATTTTTAGTAATTAATTTTAAAACGTTGGATACACTTATTCCATTATCTGTCTATACTGCAGAAATTTCTATCAGAGATCGTAGTATTGGTACATTAGTAGAAGAATTAGTAAATAATCATTGAATAAACTTGCATCGTTATCAAATATTTAAAAACTGGGGTTGATTGGTGATATTATATTTCGAATATTTTGTTATGTCGCTAAAATATTGGTCTTCAGCATTGCACCACAAACCTACGAAGTTTGACCTCTCTAGATCGATTTGATGAGGAAATTCGGAAGATTCGAGAAATTTCATGACTCAAAACCTCCTCAAAAAGTAGTTTTTCGCTTCAACTTCTCTTCAAATGAACCTAGGAAGTTAAAATTTGGATATGTTGGTGTCCGTGACTCACTCTTTTATATGAAATCAAAAACGAACATTTTGAGCAATTTGCCTTTCCTCGAGCCACCCTCAAAATTTGAGTGATCCGTCATTTTGAGGTGTATGAAAAAAAAAACAAAGAAGTTATTTTTTTGAATTTTCAAGAAGAATCTCTTAGGAAATTTTGAGTGATTTTTATTCGTATCCACCGGCGCTATGCTTAAAAGACTCTACCTTCCTCCACCTCTCGTTACCATATCGGGTAGGCTGTAATAACTATTGTTTTATTAAAAACTCGGTTAAAAATGACACATTTTGGGAAGGTTCCAGCCTCCTAAGGGAAGTTTTAACGAGAGTTTGACTGTTTCAAAATTTGAGTATGTTGCCTAATGTCGTACTTTTCATTTCCGATCATTTTCAAAGAGTTATATCGTTCCATCTTATTTCTTTCATATGACTAGTACCCCACTACTTAGAGGTGGAGTTGAGGACATACGTAGTCTAATTTCTTTGTAATCCCTCTATCGGAAAATGTGATGCTCCCACGGCCAGGTTAATCCTTCTGGATTCAGTATCCAAAAAATCTCAAATCTGGTTTTTGGATTTTAAATTCGTTTTTGCAACAAATTTAGGATTTTGGATTTAAAATCGTATTTTCTCAAAATATTTTATTTTAAAGTCTAAAAATTTTCGTGTTACACAATCCGGTGGTCAATGTTCGCGTTTCAGGTTCAAGTACTCGTGTGGTTTTTGATAAAACTTATTTTTATTTCTAACTTTAATTTTTTTTATGGCGTATTTAACTGCTATTGGGTTATTACTTCATCTTTCAGCGAGTTTAGATTTACTGAAACAGGCCTGAGTGATTCAGGAATACTAAGACTTTATGGATAGTAGAAGTGTCATCTGGGATGTTTTTTTCGGAGGATATAGATTTTCTGACTGGGTCAAGTTTTATGCATTGAAAAAGGATTAATTTTGTAATAAAAGCGTTTCGAAGTTCAGAATAATTTTCAGTTCCCCCCCCTCCCATTGTCTTTATTGTTTACGTGAATTTTGAATTTTTGATTTGAACCCTAAGAACCAAATTTGGCGTTTTTAGGTAGAGTAGATATCTGAATAGCCTTCTAAGATTTAGAAACGATTTACGTAATACAATTTCACACAATTATATCGTATATGTATCTTGCTACATCTATGCTGTCACAGGTATATCTGTCGATATGTAAAATGAATCTACGCTCATCAAGATTTATTTAGATATTGTTTGGATATCTTAAAAACGAAATACTTTTGCAATATCTACACATTATCGAAACTATATAGGGTCATCCGGTTTAAAAGTAAAGCCATCATATAGCTATCTCAAGATATAAAGAGATTTCTTTAGAATTTTGTGATTGTGTTGTATATTATTTATTATTCAGTTTGGAGTTCACACGTTCTTCTCATTTTGATAAGTTTCGACTCTTATAAGACAGTGTTCAAGTGTTTATTTTTTTTAAAGTCATAGTCAGTTTCTTTTGTGTTTTATAATATCATGTCCAGTGAACTTCCTGTTTAAATTAAATTTTTAATAGTGAAGTGGAAGAATGAAATTTGTTGGTAACAATGATAAAAGTGTAAAAATCGTTAATTTTTTATCTTTCCATGTAAATTTCTTTTTTAATTACTGTACAAGGTATGTAAATAAATTTAGAACTTACCATAGTTCGCAGAATCTGTTTTTTACAGAATCAACTTTATAGCAATCAAACTAGATTTTTTTTGTTTGGTGTAAATTATGCTAAGTAAAAAAGAAAAACACAATTTTGTTGCTTTACTGAAATTGATGCTGTAAAAAAAGGATGCTGTCAACTATGATAGGTTCCGAATTTATTTTAGACACCCTGCACCAGCTTTGAGATGAGTATACATACACCTATATCTATATAATTTCGCAATTTATATATAGAATCCATATAAAGAAAAGGATATATTTATACGATATATAAATTCGAAAATGATATCACATAGCATGTATGTTTTATCTATATCGAATAGAAATAAGATGAAATCTGCAGATAAAGGCTAGAGATCAATCGATATACAGTAGAAATTAGAAGGATATTTTCCAGATATCTATTTGATATATTGTAAAGCAGTTCTATATTCGGTAGAAATAGATCGTCAAATTTTCAAATATCGCTGATAATCGATCAGATATACACAGATTTAGAGCACTCTAATCGATATAGGCGGACATTTTCGCTATGATATAGATATAGAACGTATTTTACATAGCTCTGTACAAGAAATAAGAAGATATCGTTTGGTCGCTAGGGAAATCTTTTTGTCCCAAATTTTGCCAACTCTACCCCACGCCCATCAAAAAGTATTACGAGAGCTACCATAGTTCAACTTGGGTTTGCTATGAGTTTATTTTGTACGACTGGTATCTCATTGACTAAGTATGACATGGCTGGCAAGCTTGATGGTGCATCTGGGCACGTGCACCACACCAGAAGTTTTTTCTACCATATGGGTAAAATGCTTGCACCGCACCCCTCAATTTTCAAGTAGTGTCTTTGCGGCCACTAGAAAATACTTACGAGACCAAATTTCAACCCTTTAAGAGCCCGATCCCTTACCGACCACATTTGAAGTTGGGAACGAAGCATATTTTTTTGTACTCGATTTATTTTGCAGTCATTTTTAACACTGATGAAGTTCAAAGCACTTTGGCTTACAGAAACTAGACTGAACGAATGAAAGCAAAAAATGAAAATCTTTGAGAATTTATTCTTGCACTCGCAAAGCAACGAACCATCGTCAGAATTCGATCTTCGACAAAACGCTTTTACTCGGTCCGTAAGTTTAGATCGATACAGTATTACTCTATATTCAAAATATTTGTTATTTTTGTCCAGGGAGTTGTAACGCCAAAAACATCCGGTTCTCCGCCGATGAGATCAGACGGTTGGAATCCACCGAGAGAGCAAATACCCGACTTTCAGCCACTGCATCCTGACGATAGCGGCGATTCGTCCGATATCGATATCAAGCGACCTAAAATGTAGAACGATCCGGCCCGTGATTCGGTGCCTCATTGAACGATTTATACGCAGCTTTTTCACCGATTTTTCGATTTTAATGAACCAGACCACTTAGCAGTTACACGTACTTACGGCTAGAATTTTATTTATAGATAGAACGTTCGCACCGGATGTGTATAATTTCGCACATTTCTACCACAATGCGGATTTCAACGATGAAAAAAATTGCACGGTATCAAGACTTATGTATACGTTGACGCGACACGCGATATTTACTTCTTCTTTCATTTTGTTCCCTCTCAATTTATCTTTCTTGTGTTCTTTCACATATGTATACGAGAATCAAAGGTTAACTATGTATACTTGTTTAATTATTATTATTATTTTATTTGATACGAAGGTTTTTTAAATACCGCACGACAGGACTGGAGTGGATGGCGAAGGGATGGCGATTTTCGCTCTTTTCTTGACGCTGTTACCATGATTAAACTTTGTATACCACGCTCCGGTCTTATTTGCATACTCCATTTACAACTTGGTGTAGGTTTTTTTCTTTGTTTTGAGAAAATAACGGCTCCGAAATTTTTATATTTGATTTGGTTCATTTTTCATCCACCGTTATTACTACAGTATACCGACGCAACTGTTTAAAGTTTTAGTTTTATTTATTATTTTTAACGTGCCTTCTTGTGGAAATCCCAGTATACGACATTTTATTTTAAGTTAACCCAGTGTTCTTTTCACTCACCCATCTTTAAGTTGGTCTTTTATGTTAGCAAGTTATCGCATTATTTTCACAATATTGAGTATTTAAGCGATGGCGTTTAATTGGACAGAGAATTTGGCAGTACTTTTTCGTTCGTAATTATTACGAAGTATTTTCTTCTTGCGTAAATTTTATTTGTTGCTGTAGCTTTGTTTACATATGGAAAAAATAAATTTTAAGTGAGAAATTACTCTCGGATCGTTCTTATCGTTTGGTATTAGCGGCGTGAATCGTATACGTAAATGTAAGTTTTATGTCGAAACATTTATTTTTCTAAAATCTGAAAAATGTAGAAAATTGTCGACATTTTTTTTTTTTTGTAAAGTATTATGAATTTTTAATGTAATGTTTTTAATGCGATTGTATACATTTTGGTAGTTAATTGTCAAGGTTTTTTTTTTCTTCTTTGTAATTATCGATAGTATTACGTAGTATAAGGAAAATATTAAAAATGAGAGAATTCATTGAGAAAACCGTATAACATGTACACAGAATATTTTAATCATTGTAAATTGTTTTTTCAAATGTTTAATTTTATTCTTCGTTTTTCGTTGCAACCTATTTCTTTTTTTCCTTTTGTAAGAGCTTGTGGATCGGTCCTTGGTTGAAATACCATTTTCAGAACTTAGGATCGTCCATTGGTAACCTGAGTATACGTACTATATACACATCACTTTTATTGTATATTCTTTGTTATTTTAGTTTAGTAGATGCGAGTGAAATTTATTTAAGTTGATCGAGTTTATACGCCATGTTGTGCCATATTAGTCGCACGAAAAAGTTTATTTGATTGTTATTGACGAAGAATATTTAGAGTTCGATTTCATGTATGTTTTGGATTCTCTGAGGTTGAAAAATTTGGTTTGGTAATTGGTAAGTGTAAGGTAATATTTTAGTGCCTCGCATAGTTGGTCATTCGAATTGAAAATTAGCATTAACAGGCAAGATATAATTTTACATCCCATCTCAAACTATTTCGTAGCGATGGTGATGTGAATGTACATCAAATTTTGTGATTGCATTCGGCGGCGGTCATGGTTGTCCTTTTCGTAGATCATGGTGAAACGTATAAATTCGGTCAACGATGTTTTCCTACACTGTATACATTTTACGAGACGAATATTTTCTCTCGTATTGTACGAAAGAAAATTTGGAAGAAGAAAAAAGGCAACAAGGCGAATGCACGCTTCAACTGAAGCGTTCATTCTATTGTGATTTTCTGTATACCAAGAAAAGGGCTGCACAGTCTTTGTTCTACTAGTATACGATGTTTATTGTATTTTAAAAAGTATTAAATTTTTATTCAAGTTTTAGTATTGATAAGGCATTGTATAAAATGAGAAAAAGTATTACTTAAGTTGATAATTTTTGCTTCGTTGTGTAGTTAATTACTTCTCGTTACACGAATGCTGAAGCTTTCTGTACTATTAATGTGTATTTAAGCACAACTAAATTAAATTTTATTTTTATTTAATATAGTTATAATTTTTCAGTTGTCTCCATTTTTACGAGAAAGAAAAAAAAAGAATCATAGTCGATGTTCTTGTTCAACACTATTGATAATCCGATCGATACCTCGAAAAAATAACTTTGTAGACGAGTTACCATTGTGGCAGATTTTATTTTGAATTTTTTTTTCTTGTTGAGAAAACGAACCGGTTGTAGGATTTTGGTTTTGAATTAAAGTTTTATTTTTTTTAAAGTAGTGAATACATTTCAATCATATCAATTCAGCACGATTGAGGTAAATCGTCTCCTGTCATTGAATCATGATATTCATTTGTGTATGTGTCGTGTATAGTTATGTTAAACCAAACGTAGGTTTTGGCTTTTTTTTCAGTGTAATCGGATTATTATGTAACTATTTTTTTTAATTTGCTTTTGATAATGTTTTTTGTTACTTATAATTTTGGGATACGTTTAATTTAAAATTTTATTGTTCCGATGTTTTTTTTTTTTCATTTTTGGCATTTTATGTGCATGTGAAAGATAATGTTTTAACTTATTTAATTCTTTGCATAATATGTTTATTTTTATCTGTGAATTACAAAAAGAAACGATTGTATACGAAATAGCCTTTAATCTGTTTTAACATTGTATAAAACAGTCCGGTATTGTTATTTCATGTTATGTACTTTTTTTTTGGACAATAACAATGATTTCTTGCAGTGTGCGTTTTTACTTGCGCGTTACCGAAGAGAGTATGATGGAGTGATGTGTAGACTATAGATAATGAAAATTGAAGACTGAATGTGAAGGCCGAGTGAATTGTCCTTTTAAACTACACGTGAACTTTAATTTTTTGTGTAGGTACATACACTACACACGGTGTCCGAGTGATCTTCGCATCTCTTCAAATTGAACATGTATATTTTTTGTTCAAAATTGATGTACCTAAATTACTGTATGTAAAAGCAAAATTAGTCAAGTATTGAAATATTTAAATCCTTTCATTAGTTAATTTTCAAGTTTTTGGGTCAAATTGAAAACAAAAAACTTATTCAATTTATCTGCAAACTGTAGCGGTGCGAATATCATTTGGATGCAGCGTACTCTCCCATCATTTTTGCAAATTTGTCACAGAATTTTGTTATATTGAAACATTTAAGACGGGAAACTTCACCAACTTTTCCCTTACTTCCACTCAATGAAGTATGGTAAAAATGTTGCCTATCCTAAAGTTTCAAGGCTTCAAAACATTGAAAAACTGATTTAAAAAAAGAAATAAAAATTTTATTTCCAAAATGTTATTTTACTTATTTTGTCCATAAATTTTGGATTCTACATCATATCCGTCTGAGAATTAAGTGTTCATATCGGTTTTCCGTCATTTGAAAAAAAAATGTATGGTAGTTATAATAAACGAAGGAGCCTTCCTTGATTGAATAATTTTAGATTTTGACTTTTTTTACCTTCATTAATAATGATAATTTTAAACGGTAATATTAATTTGGAATGAACTCTATCCTCCAAAAAAAATTCTGCAGTAGTTATAACAAATAAATAGAAAAAATTACAGGAAAAAAGCCAGAAGTCCCTCCTAACACTACTTCTACCTTTGAGGCCCTCAGGGGCTCTTTAAGCATCCACCTCATGTAGGTACTCTCATTTGGGAGCAAAAAAAAGGTACCTTGAGGCCCCTGAGCAAGTTTTGCAAACGTGTGGCACCTCATTTTTGTAAAATGCAACTCGTGTGTGATTTATGCGAGGTGTATTACACACTGGTATGCCTTTCATCGCAATTCGCGCATAACAATCGGAAACTTTCCCCGTATTTCCCCAAATTGGCCAGTCTTTTGAAGTGCGCAGAACTGAATTAAGTTCACCTTATTGTTAGTTTCATTTTCACGTAGGAAAATTCAACGAATTAAAATGATAATTACGAATTCTTTTTATTTAATTTAAAACATAAATGTCATACAAAATATATTTAACAATAGATAAAAGTATAAAAGAAACATGAGACTACCTAGACAGTAGACATGCTAAATAAGGCATACCTACGCGGCATATATAACAGTCGCATGGTTTGATTACATTCGAATTCAAATGATCATGAAAGAACAAAAATAAATTCGTAGCCCAGTGTATTTTAATTGATTCCATCGAATTTTTAAAGATAAGTAGATAATGATGAAATTTACGAAACAGCGAGGCCAGCTTTTACTCTACATTTCTCCAGTAAAGAACGAAGCATGAACTGTTTACGAGATAGTGCGCGCAGCTGCTTGATAAATACGTCCAATTCAATAATTCCTTTCAGCAAAGCTCCATCAATGTGATAAATTGTATCTTCTATAGCAGCATCTTCACAATGAGTATTGAGAATCCTATAAATGAAAGGCGTATATTAGACTGAAGGGATTTTTTTCATGAATAATATTTCCAAAGTACTAACTGTTTGTAAAGGGGTGTGGTAGTGACTACAGCATCATCGACATCTACGTCTTCCTCGCTCGAAAGTTTTTCTATGGTTTTTTCTAATTCACTTTTCTTCTCTTTCAACAGCTGAATCTTTTGTGCGATACTTTGCTAAAAAAAAGATTTCAAACGAAAGCGAAATCGATGAATAAATGTGGGTAACTTAATGACATACAGTGAGAAAAAAACATTTGAGTACCTTTTCTTTTTCTAAGTTTTCAAACATAACATCTAATTTATGCTTTCCATCGTTTAATTCACGTTGCGTCCCTAATAAAATTTCCATTTCATCCTGACACATAAGCGTTTGCTCCTTAACCTTGCGTCGAATCTTATCTTCAATAGCGGACATCAAAGATGCGCGTAAATGTTCTTCGGTAATAGTACCAGTGCTACTCTATAACAGAAAAATACCCCGATGAAAACCTTTTATTAACAAATGATATGAAATTAATATTGGAAACAATTGTGTGTAAAATTTACCGGCGATGAAACTAAAGTGTTTTGCTTCGGAGGGTATGGAGGGTAAGGCAAATTTTGAGGTGTAGACGATGTATAAGGTGTTGAAACTCCTGTGGCTGGCGGATAAGGTGGATAACTCGGAGTTGCTGCGGCTGTCGATGTACCAGTTGGTGGATAAGGAGGGTATCCTCCATATGGGTAGGTGGTTGGACCACCTTGAGCAGGTGGGTAAGGTGGATATGGCGAGTTCATTGGGTATGGTGATGTACTAGAAGGTGGTGAACCGACGGTAGTATATGCTGAAAAATTGGATACAATCGCATCATCATTTCGGTATCGTTGAAAATATAGATTCGCAATAAAACCAATAAGATTTTAATAACACATACGTTGCGTTGGATACGGCGGCGTCGAAGAGGCTGATGTAGTTTCATTTTTTGGTTTTGCGAACACCGGAGGGCATTCACTAAATGCCTTGATCATTACTTGAATGAGTTCTAATAAATTAGAAGTATTCTACAAAGAGATAAAAGATGCTATTTATTATGATAGAGTAGCAGAGAAATTACCAATGAGTTGAATGCATACCGAGGACCAATTGTGCAGATAAGGTAAGTAAACCTTTCCACTGTGATCCATGAACATCGACGGTTTCAAACTCATATCTGGCGTTGGCTTAACGAAACATATTGGAGCATGCAAAGGATGTGTATCCATTAACCAAATACATACAGGAATATGATAGGTTTTGCCTACAATAAATTTATGAATGAAGTCATTTACATTAGATGCTAAATTCAACTGTAATAACATTATTCACCTTTATATGGTACTGGGATAGTTCCACTCAGATTGACTAAATCTTTCTTCAATCCATTTGAGAAAACTAATTAGAAAAAAAAAACATTCGTAAAATATTGATAATTTTGTCGATGTACTAAAGAAACTATTTTCAATGTAATACCAACCAAATTGTTCATCCTTCACGATCAATCCTTGATAGACTTTTCTCACTTTCAATACATCTCGGCGCGTTTGATCAGCATTTTGATACTAATAAAGGAAAAATGAAAGTTCACGACATGTAAAAAAAATGACGAAAACACAAAAATATAATAAATTTAACAAAATAATGATTCATACTTTGAATAGACTCTGTTTCAACCTCTCTTCAGACATAATTAGGAGAAACTTTATTCAATTTAGAGTGTGATAATTCACGATCAACAAAATAATTGCCTGGGAAGTCAATTAATCTACTTCAATTAATTATTAAATTAACAAAATAAAAATACAAATACGCAAATGATTCATGTTCAATCTTCATTTTATCATTATCACTTTGTAGTTTGTCGTCGATAAACAGTTAGGACCGCGGGGCGCGGTTTTTTGATATCAATGATAGTTCAATTTTTCACAACACAGGACCATAGCGCTAGTTAACTAAATAAAAATACATCGAATTTAAAATAATTACGAAATTATCTGAGTAATTACGTAATTACTCGAGTAATCGTGTAAAATAGGTTCGCGAAGTAGGTACCTCTTTTCAGGAGAAATTTGGCAACGTTACAACTTGAATCATTTAAAAACTGTTGTATTTTTCTGTAAAAATCACAAAAAAAAATTACTGAAATGAAATAATGGATAAAAGCATAAAGACTAGTTAGGTTGTTTGTTTCATTATGTGTGCGGAATATTAATAAATTAGTAAAGCTACATGAAATATATTTAAATTCGATCGCGGTAAAGTGATTAAAATGTCTTATGAAGTTCAAGACGCTTATTTCATTCAAAATGAATTGCTTAATATTCGCAATGTTATACAACTCACGAAGGATAATTTATCAGCGTTGGAAGCGAAATTCGCGATGCTGGAGCATCCGCCGTCGTTGTATTTCTCCGAGCAGCAGGAGTTGATGACGAAACTGCAAGAATTGGAATCCAAGGAGATCGAGTTGATGCAACAATTGAAAGAATCGCGAAGACCCAGTACCAAAGTGACGGATTGCAACGATCAGGTTTTCGTTAATCATAAGAATGAAAAATCGCATTCGAAATTCGTCAGGGCTCACCTGCCCAATCAACAAAGGACCAGTGTACAAGTTAAAATAGGCACGACGCTGCGTGTGGCGTTATACAAGGCACTCCGGTTACGAAACTTGGAACCGGAGATGTGCGTGGTGCATGCGATTGGTACCGAAGAAATCATACCCTGGGACGAAGATATATCGGCTTTGAAAACGGAAGAAATTCGTGTAGACATTATCGATAGATGCCCAATACCTACGAGTATCTCTCATAATTTCGTACGAAAGACGTTTTTCTCGCTGGCTTTTTGCGAATGCTGTCGTAGGTTATTATTCCAAGGATTTTACTGTCGAACCTGCGGCTACCGTTTTCATCAGCGTTGCGCTACCGGCGTACCAGCTATGTGTAAGCAAATTAGAAGATTAGACACGTATTATCATAGACTGCTATCGCAAAACACGGAAATCTCGCCGGCTGGTATATTACAAATACCGTCGGGATATTCGAATAATATGACTCCGCGAAGGCATCCGAAAACGTTAGGCCACAACGAACGTTCCAGTTCGGCACCTAATGTGTGCTACAATCTAATCAATTTAAACGGGCACGACGTGGCCGCTATGGAAGAATACACTGCGTCCTTTACCAACCATTCGTTGATGCCTGCTGTCAATAGTAGATTAACGCAGAGCCAAAGTGCTCAAGCTTCGCCCACCAATGCTCTACGACCGTTGAGACCTCGAGCCCGTAGCGCCGACGAAAGTGCTAATAATAATAATAAAAAGGTACACAAAGAAGCTGGACCCCAAGAATCCATCGAAGATTGGGAGATACCGACGCACGAAGTACTGATGGGCAGTCGTATCGGTTCCGGTTCCTTCGGAACGGTGTATAAAGCCCATTGGCACGGTCCTGTCGCCATCAAAACTCTGAACGTTACCGATCCGACGCCGGCGCAGTTGCAAGCCTTTAAAAACGAAGTGGCCGTTTTACGCAAAACCAGGCACGTTAATATTTTACTCTTCATGGGCGTCATACGTAAACCGAATTTAGCCATAGTAACGCAATGGTGCGAGGGATCGAGTCTATACAGATGCCTGCACGTGCACGAGAAACGTTTCGACGTTCAACAAATAATCGAAATAGCTCGTCAAACGGCTCAAGGTATGGATTACTTGCATGCTAAAAATATCATCCATCGTGATCTGAAAAGTAATAATATCTTTTTCAACGATATGGTCGTGAAAATCGGCGATTTCGGCCTAGCAACGGTGAAAACACGTTGGTCCGGTGGCCAACAGTATCATCAGCCATCCGGCTCTATCCTCTGGATGGCTCCGGAAGTTATACGAATGAATAACGAGAATCCGTATAGCTTCCAGTCAGACGTATACGCCTTCGGTATAGTCCTCTATGAGTTGCTATCCGGCCAGCTCCCCTATACCCATATAAACAACAAAGACCAAATACTATTCATGGTCGGACGCGGTTACCTGAAACCAGACATAAGCAAAATATCCCCCGATACTCCTAAAGTGCTACAGCACATTATGGAAGATTGTATCAAATATAATCGCGACGAACGTCCCCAATTTAGACATATTCTTAGCAGCGTCGAAGGCCTGTTGTATTCTCTACCGAAATTACACAGATCGGCATCCGAACCTAATCTCAATCGTACCCATTTTCATTCGGACGACTTTCTCTATCCTTGCTCGTCTCCCAAATCTCCGGGTAATTTTCAGCTTTACGCAGAATTCAACTTTTGTCCCAGTGCCGGATTTATTTAAAAATACTCCGAATTTTTTTTCCGACGATTTTTAAAACTCTGACGATTACTTTCTCCCCTCCCTTTATACCCCTGACCCCGTCAATCCCCGCATACCTATTTGATATGTACTTCGATTAAACTTTGATGTGTCGATGTTATTTGTAAGTGTGATTGATTCGTAATGATTTATTGTGTTGTATATTTATGTATTTACGTGATTTTTTTTTTATTCTCTATTCCCCTCACTCTTCTTTCTGCGCGTACAATTGGCATTTACATTTTGCTGGAATATTTTACGATATCGATTTTATTCTTTTTTTTTTTATTTGGCGACGATCTCTTTGTTTAAAACTCCTTTTGGAGTCTGTATTTTACATTTAATTTGATTTTGACCATATTGAACGAAAGAACAATTTTTATTTTTCAATTTCGCTCATTATTTATACGGCTACTTTTCGATGATCTTATTAATGTGCGTATATTTTAATCGTGTTTGTATATGTGACCTTTTTTCTTCTCCTTACCCTCTTTATTTAGTTATCGTTTAATCTATTAAGTTGGTACGATCGACCCTTGATTTTTTTTTCTTTTTGAAACGTCTTATGTTAGAAATTAAATGGCTGTGAGTATAGAGAAGATTATAATAATGTAATTACTCCTATGTTGTGCGTCGTTTCGATTATTTTATTGTGTAATTTTAATATTCGCTTTTTTTTTTGTATTATGCCTTTTTATTATGTCATTTTAACTTGATAGTGAATATGCAAATGTAAGTAGTTAATATGCGGAGTTTATGATGCTGTTGGGTATCGGTGTTCGAACGTATATTTTATTGGTTAACCATGGTATTGTTTTTTTAGTTTCATTTGTAATGCTGGATAGCTAACGTGGCTGGTTGAGATGAAGCTGTGGCTCTAAATGGTAATGCGTAGGAGTTGAATATTCGATTTCCCTGAATGTGTACAAAGTTTGGCTTTTGAAGGAATTTTTATTACGGGTTTATCAGAATGAGGCGTGCTTTCTATC
Source organism: Phenacoccus solenopsis (assembly GCA_009761765.1). Taxonomy (NCBI): domain Eukaryota; kingdom Metazoa; phylum Arthropoda; class Insecta; order Hemiptera; family Pseudococcidae; genus Phenacoccus; species Phenacoccus solenopsis. The sequence goes on along the minus strand of VFXL01000432.1, from coordinate 26,372 downwards.
TATGTGAAGTTTCTAGCAATATGTTGGAAATTGAATTTTTTAATAATTTTCGAATATTATGAATCGATGGGCGGAAAAATGTGGAAAAATGTAGGGTTAGGCACGAATACGGATCCAATAAATTCGAATCCAATCTTTGATGATCCGTTATTCGGATTCGATTCACTTTTTTGACTTTCAACTTGTGAATTCAAAAAGCGAATTCGAATCCAGTATTTTCTGAATGAATTCGTTATTCGGATTCAATTCATTTTCCTTTTTTTGGATACTGCCCAACTTTGGAAAAATGTGCACATTTTCCAGGAGTCATTCCATATGAATTCCCCCCCCCCCAAAAAAAAATTGGCATCTTAGCTCTCGATTTACCTCATTTTTCTTTTTACGAGTTGGTTTTACACCAGAGGTTATAAAAATTCGTCCTTGGTCATTTTCAAGCCCCTCTAACCCCCTCTCCCCTTCAGTTACTAAAATTAAATAATTGTATTGATTAAAAACACGTTTTCTTTTGATAATTGGGTGAGTTTTTAACTTAAAACGATGGTTATTTCAGCGTACCTGATTCGGAGTGGTGCGGAAAGGGGGGAATTTCATATCTTTGCATTTCAGATCATATGTTATCCTATGACAAATGTCCATCTTTTTAGTAAATATATAATTTGTGGAATACCCCTAACTACCTATTTAATGTTTTGAGTTATTTGAAAGCGGAGGTTTACTCAAATTTTGAGAAGGGTTGAAGATGGGCCGAATATTTCAAAATTTTCGTTTTTGATCTCATATAAAAGATCGAGGCACTGACAGCAGCATAATCGAATTTCAGCCTTCCAAGTGCATTTGGAGAGGCCGAGAGGAGTTGAAGCAAAAGATGAAAAGATGGCTTTTCGAGAAAGCTTCCCATATCTCTTCACCAAATCTATTTTGGAAATGGAGTCTTAAATTTTAGTGAAAACGAATCCAAAATGGCGGATGGGCATTTGAAGACGGCTTGAAAAGGCTCAAATGGTTCAGATTTTGTAGATGCGAACTTATTCATAGTAACGAGAAGTACACTTTTTGCCAATTTTACCTTCGCGGAGGTTGTTTATAAGGCTCAAAATTTTCGTGCTCGTTGAAAACTCTGCTCCAGTAATGTGGTATGACTGCTTACACTTTTCCCTCATACCGTAACATATGTCAAAAACGACATTAAATGTAAAGATTTGAATTTTTTTCGCAACATGATGTCGAAAACGACATATTTGGATATTTTCAAATCATTATTATGTCGTTTTTGACATTATGTTGTCAATTTCTTTTTTTTTTGAACAAGTATGTCCTTTTTGACGTCACGTTGTGTGTAATGTGTTGCTTTGTGAAGGTTGATCTCTCATATCTACTCCCGAAATCGACCTCATTGTAATTGGATTTTTTGAGTTAAATTTTAATTAGATTTAAAAATGAATTTGAAAAGGGATCACAAAAATTGTTTTTGTTTATGGAAGAATTTTGGTTCTCGAGACACTAGATGATTGTGCTGAAATTTTTAATGAATTAGAAAATTTAAAAAAATCGTCAGATGCTCGTGTTCAAATTCAGCTATTAATTTTTTTTTTTATTGAAAAATTTTTCTTCATTATTTTCAGTGAAAATTTTGAAAAGTTGAATATTTATTACTTTGTTTAAGGCTATTCACCTTATTCTGATGCAATGATTAAAGCATAAGACCATCTTGTTCCTGAAAAATTGCGAAGAATTTCGAAAATCAAGTATCACTCAACATAAAAATTACATGAATTGAAATGTGAACATAAAATAGATTGTAAAAAGTAATTTTGGGGCATTTTGCTAAATTTTCATATTCATTGTATTTTGACTTTTTTTTTTCATCCTTTTTTTTCTTCATTTTTTATTATTATTACTTTTTAAATAAAATTTATCTTTTACTTAATATTGAAAATTAATTTTACGTTGGCTCTGTGAAAATTGCAAAATGTTTTCTATCATGAAAAAAAAAAATAGAAGAAAAAATTAATTTTAAATATTTGCGAAAATTTTATATAAATGTAAAAGTAATAGTAGTATCTTTTAAGTTGTTGCTGATTTGTATGTCATGACAACACGGCTAGTGCAGCCTACAAATTTCAGACCATGTATGTTGAAAAAATTTCAGCTGATTCTTAAACTGAAAAAGTTGATGGAAAATTCTGTCACGAGCGAACTAAGTAAGACTGATTACGAAAAGTCTGTTTTTCTTTTTTTTTTTCTTTTTTTTTCAACGCCGCCTTTTTCATCAAATTTTATATATTTGAGAAGGAAAAAAAAATAAATTTTTTATCACTTGTTTGAAATTTCATTTACACCCGCTCCCCCTGGCTGAAAAAATTACTTCACGGGCTTCTAATCTGCTTGTGATTAACGAGCCGTACGTTTTGTGTCGAATCCGCCACTGAGTGCTGCTAATGCTTCATCATGCCTGTTAGCTGTCTCAGTATTGTGAGTAAACTTCTACGGTTGATTATTTTGATGGTTATTTCGGACTATTTGGAAAATTTTCGTTGTCGAAATTATCAATTGCAGTCTATATTTCATTTAAGAAACGAAATTGAAAGACGTCTGCGTGTACATATATAAAATGTATCGTTGGGAAAATGTACTTACTGCATAGTATTTAAAAAAAAAAAATTATCATTTATATATAATGTATATTTTAATGGTATTTGTGCGTCGCAACGTTGTGATATTGGAGCTTTTTTATCCAAGTAATGAATCAATATTTTAACACGTCTGTGAATTCGAAATCTCTAATGCTTGGAGGAGGATATTATTAGAAAATTTTTTCGTTACATTTGCCCGTTTAGGTATATTCGTTGATATGAATAAGTTGACGATATTATTGGTATTCGTAGGGATACGTATGAATGCAGGACGGGATGGCGGTGAATTGAAATTTAATCATTCTCGCGTCAACCCTATGGCGACGGTTTTGTAGCTATCTCAGGTTACGACTGAGGATTAGGATGTAGAGAAAACGATCTGTGATATGGAAAGACGAAGATTTCGTTTGTCTTTTTTCGGAAAGGAATATTCAATCATGCATGCAGATTTACGTTGGGTAGACTTTTTTTTTTTTTTTCTCTTCTTAATATCGAAGGCTAACGAAAGGGAAAAAGTTGCGTTTTATGCGATTTTAAAATACGACGGTGGTAATTCGACGTTGAAGAAACAGTGAAAACAATGACCGGAAAATACTTCCTTAAATATACGCAAGGTGGGAAGCGTGTTTTGGAAACGAAGCAATGGGAAAATGGGGCGCGTTTTTTGGCAGCGGACGGAGCCGGTGGGGATTCGTTATGAAAAGAAAAACGAGTCTGACTGGAAAATGAGTTCTTGATATCTCGCGCGCGTCAACGTTAACCTACGCGTTTTTATTTCACGTCGAGTCGTTGGCGCTGTTTTATTGGATGAAAGTATAATTTTTCTTTTTCACTCGGATACTCGCTTTCGCGAAGATGCGGAGGCTGTGCGACAATTAAAACGATACAGGTGCGAGTGGAAACCGACGAGGAAATAGCACTCGCCAACGAGTTTTCGCGATTAAAATGAACGAAAAAAGAGGAATTAATTTATCTCTGGAAGAAAATATTAAACTGTAGTTTCACGTTTTAATTGGCGACGTCGTAATGAGTTCGCGAGTTAATATAAAAGAAATAAATAAATTTGCAAAAGTTGAAAATTGAATTGAAAATTAAAAAGTACAATCGTTTGTCTTTTGAGAAAACGGAATGGTGTACGAGATTCGTATCTAGGGGTTTGCACGATCGCCAATTCGGACGCTACAATCGAACTTGAGATTTATCAGCTTAAGTTTCGGCTGCAAAGTGGATGCCCTAAAATGACTTTATATACGCTGTTTCTCTTTTCTAACTTATTGTGATATATTTATTTTAACGCTATGGGTAAATTTATACCTAATTTAATTGAAGCCGAGTGGCCGTTAAAATAGCTACGAATCGTTTGCGACTCCGGGTAACGATGAATTTTAACGATACGATTGATGATAGCCATATCGGCAGTGCGAAGATATTTATCAAACATGACTAGTCAAGATGATGTTGTTACCAGTAAGAGGTCTATTTGGCTTTTCCGCTGTGCGGTGAAAATATACAGGTATCACATTCAACATCTGGTTCGCAAACGGGTATGCTCAAGTTGTTAAAGGTTTGTTGAATGTTGACAAAATTTTTAATTTTTTTTTTTTTATAATTATCTACTTTACCTGGTTGCTTTTTGTATTTCGCATATTTTATTTTTAATTTTTCTGTATGGATTTTTATTCAGAGACACGATTCTGTGTAATATTTTTAGCTATTCATCTTTTTTTTTCTTTCATTGTTCAAGTTCTGTTGTTTATGAATGAGTATGTTGTAACTTGTATTATATGTATATTGTAGATAAGAATATTTTAATTATTTAACTAAAATATATTGTTATTTTATTTTATTGGTGTTTTATTTTTTGAAATATGAAATGAACAAAAGTTGTAATATATTGGTATTCAGTTTATAAATGAGGAAATATTAGAAAAACATAAATTAAATCTCTATACTTAATTTTACGCTGAATAAAATGGTGCAAACTGTTTTTTTAAAGGCTACTGTAGAAAACTATATATACTTTAAAACAAATGGAGTCGAATTTCGGAAAAACCGTATACTGCGGAAAAATATGGTTATTGCTTCCGGAAAGTCACCCCAATGTACAGCGAATTATACAAAGATGCAGCTTCCACAATGGTTGCAAAGAGATTAAGAGCATTATCCGCGGGAAAAAAATTAATTTATGCTTTAAAAAAAAATGTTTCGCAATAATTTAAAAAAAGTATATTTTGTATTGAAGAATATTTTTCTTTCAATATCGTAAATAGAGAGGTTCAGAAGTGGTAAAGCCATGGTAAAGCTGAGCCTCTGGTATTCAATTCAATTTGGGTTGCATACCCTGCTGCGCTGCGGGTACATGGGTATGTGGTATGTATGCTGCATGTTGTAACGTTATTTGGGGCGGGCATCGAAAAAGTTGGCATCTAGCAGATTTTGGTAGAACTCCTGGAAAGGTGAAAATGAATAAAATTTAACATTGATTTAAATGGAAGCAATTTCGTTTTTCCAATTTTAGGAGAAAATAAGGATATTCAGAGGAAAATTCATGATAACTTTTTTTAGACAAAATTTCCTTTCCAAACATAAAAACATTGTTTTATCTTCATTCCCGATGACAATAGTAATCAATTGTTTATTGTAGTATTAATCATTGAAAGTCAACTATTCACTTATCATTCGACACTTGTTCTGTAATCAGTTAGTTAGGTTGTGTTTAAGGGTATATTTCAAATACACGGTTTTTTTTTTTAGAATAACTAAACGTTTAAATCAATTAAAGTTAACGTTTAAACCCTATTTCTATGCTTATTTCTCATTAGATGGATGTTTTAACCTTTTATCGTTCCTTATTTCTCATTGGATGGCTGTTTAAACCAAATAACGTTGCTGATTTCTCATTGGATGACTGTTTGAACCCCTTTTCGTTGCATATTTGTCATTATATGGCTGTTTAAAACATTTACATAGCTTATTTCTCATTAGATGACTGTTTAAACCAATTAACGTTGCTTATTTCTCATTGGTTCAACGTTAAAAACCTTTTTCTCTACTTATTTCTCATTGGATGGCTTTTTATACCGTTTTTCGTGGCTTATTTCTCATTGGATGGCTGTTCAAACCAATTAAAGTTGCTTATTTCACATTGGTTTAACGTTTAAACCCTTTTTCCTTGCTAATTTCTCATTGGATGGCTGTTTAAACCAATTAAAGTTGCTTATTTCTCATTGGTTTAACGTTTAAACCCTTTTTCCTTGCTTATTTCTCATTGGATGGCTGTTTAAACCAATTAACGCTGCCTATTTCTCATTGGATAGCTGTTTAAACCAATTAAAGTTACTTATTTCTCATTGGATGGCTGTTTAAACCAATTAACGTTGATTATTTCTCATTGGATAGCTGTTTAAACCAATTAACGTTGCTTATTTCTCATTGGATGGCTGTTTAAACCAATTAAAGCTGCCTATTTCTCATTGGATGGCTGTTTAAACGAATTAAAGTTGCTTATTTCTCATTGGTTTAACGTTTAAACCCTTTTTCCTTGCTTATTTCTCATTGGATGGCTGTTTAAACCAATTAACGCTGCCTATTTCTCATTGGATGGCTGTTTAAACGAATTAAAGTTGCTTATTTCTCATTGGTTTAACGTTTAAACCCTTTTTCCTTGCTTATTTCTCATTGGATGGATGTTTAAACCAATTAAAGTTGGTTATTTCTCATTGGATGGCTGTTTAAACCAATGAACGCTGCCTATTTCTCATTGGTTGGCTGTTTAAACCAATTAACGCTGCCTATTTCTCATTGGTTTAACGTTTAAACCCTTTTTCCTTGCTTATTTCTCATTGGATGGATGTTTAAACCAATTAAAGTTGCTTATTTCTCATTGGATGGCTGTTTAAACCAATTTAAGTTGCTTATTTCTCATTGGTTTAACGTTTAAACCCTTTTTCCTTGCTTATTTCTCATTGGATGGCTGTTTAAACCAATTAAAGTTGCCTATTTCTCATTGGATGGCTGTTTAAACCAATTAAAGTTGCTTATTTCTCATTGGTTTAACGTTTAAACCCTTTTTCCTTGCTTATTTCTCATTGGATGGATGTTTAAACCAATTAAAGTTGCCTATTTCTCATTGGATGGCTGCTTAAACCAATTAAAGTTGCTTATTTCTCATTGCTTCAACGTTTAAACCCTTTTTCCTTGCTTATTTCTCATTGGATGGCTGTTTAAACCAATTAAAGTTGCTTATTTCTCATTGCTTCAACGTTTAAACCCTTTTTCCTTGCTTATTTCTCATTGGATGGCTGTTTAAACCAATTAAAGTTGCTTATTTCTCATTGGATGGCTGTTTAAACCAATAAAGTTGCTTATTTCTCATTGGTTCAACGTTTAAACCCTTTTTCCTTGCTTATTTCTCATTGGATGGCTGTTTAAACCAATTAAAGTTGCTTATTTCTCATTGGATGGCTGTTTAAACCAATTAAAGTTGCTTATTTCTCATTGGTTCAACGTTTAAACCCTTTTTCCTTGCTTATTTCTCATTGGATGGCTGTTTAAACCAATTAAAGTTGCTTATTTCTCATTGGTTTAACGTTTAAACCCTTTTTCCTTGCTTATTTCTCATTGGATGGATGTTTAAACCAATTAAAGTTGCTTATTTCTCATTGGATGGCTGTTTAAACCAATTTAAGTTGCTTATTTCTCATTGGTTTAACGTTTAAACCCTTTTTCCTTGCTTATTTCTCATTGGATGGCTGTTTAAACCAATTAACGCTGCCTATTTCTCATTGGATGGCTGTTTAAACCAATTAAAGTTGCTTATTTCTCATTGGTTTAACGTTTAAACCCTTTTTCCTTGCTTATTTCTCATTGGATGGATGTTTAAACCAATTAAAGTTGCTTATTTCTCATTGGATGGCTGTTTAAACCAATTAACGCTGCCTATTTCTCATTGGTTGGCTGTTTAAACCAATTAACGCTGCCTATTTCTCATTGGTTTAACGTTTAAACCCTTTTTCCTTGCTTATTTCTCATTGGATGGATGTTTAAACCAATTAAAGTTGCTTATTTCTCATTGGATGGCTGTTTAAACCAATTTAAGTTGCTTATTTCTCATTGGTTTAACGTTTAAACCCTTTTTCCTTGCTTATTTCTCATTGGATGGCTGTTTAAACCAATTAAAGTTGCCTATTTCTCATTGGATGGCTGTTTAAACCAATTAAAGTTGCTTATTTCTCATTGGTTTAACGTTTAAACCCTTTTTCCTTGCTTATTTCTCATTGGATGGATGTTTAAACCAATTAAAGTTGCTTATTTCTCATTGGATGGCTGTTTAAACCAATTAAAGTTGCTTATTTCTCATTGCTTCAACGTTTAAACCCTTTTTCCTTGCTTATTTCTCATTGGATGGCTGTTTAAACCAATTAAAGTTGCTTATTTCTCATTGCTTCAACGTTTAAACCTTTTTCCTTGCTTATTTCTCATTGGATGGCTGTTTAAACCAATTAAAGTTGCTTATTTCTCATTGGATGGCTGTTTAAACCAAATTAAAGTTGCTTATTTCTCATTGGTTCAACGTTTAAACCCCTTTTTCCTTGCTTATTTCTCATTGGATGGCTGTTTAAACCAATTAAAGTTGCTTATTTCTCATTGGATGGCTGTTTAAACCAATTAAAGTTGCTTATTTCTCATTGGTTCAACGTTTAAACCCTTTTTCCTTGCTTATTTCTCATTGGATGGCTGTTAAACCAATTAAAGTTGCTTATTTCTCATTGGTTTAACGTTTAAACCCTTTTTCCTTGCTTATTTCTCATTGGATGGATGTTTAAACCAATTAAAGTTGCTATTTCTCATTGGATGGCTGTTTAAACCAATTAAAGTTGCTTATTTCTCATTGGTTCAACGTTTAAACCCTTTTTCCTTGCTTATTTCTCATTGGATGGCTGTTTAAACCAATTAAAGTTGCTTATTTCTCATTGCTTCAACGTTTAAACCCTTTTTCCTTGCTTATTTCTCATTGGATGGCTGTTTAAACCAATTAAAGTTGCTTATTTCTCATTGGATGGCTGTTTAAACCAAATAAAGTTGCTTATTTCTCATTGGTTCAACGTTTAAACCCTTTTTCCTTGCTTATTTCTCATTGGATGGCTGTTTAAACCAATTAAAGTTGCTTATTTCTCATTGGATGGCTGTTTAAACCAATTAAAGTTGCTTATTTCTCATTGGTTAACGTTTAAACCCTTTTTCCTTGCTTATTTCTCATTGGATGGCTGTTTAAACCAATTAAAGTTGCTTATTTCTCATTGGTTTAACGTTTAAACCCTTTTCCTTGCTTATTTCTCATTGGATGGATGTTTAAACCAATTAAAGTTGCTTATTTCTCATTGGATGGCTGTTTAAACCAATTAAAGTTGCTTATTTCTCATTGGTTTAACGTTTAAACCCTTTTTCCTTGCTTATTTCTCATTGGATGGCTGTTTAAACCAATTAAAGTTGCTTATTTCTCATTGGATGGCTGTTTAAACCAATTAAAGTTGCTTATTTCTCATTGGTTTAACGTTTAAACCCTTTTTCCTTGCTTATTTCTCATTGGATGGATGTTTAAACCAATTAAAGTTGCTTATTTCTCATTGGATGGCTGTTTAAACCAATTGAACGCTGCTATTTCTCATTGGTTGGCTGTTTAAACCAATTAAAGTTGCTTATTTCTCATTGGTTTAACGTTTAAACCCTTTTTCCTTGCTTATTTCTCATTGGATGGATGTTTAAACCAATTAAAGTTGCTTATTTCTCATTGGATGGCTGTTTAAACCAATTAAAGTTGCTTATTTCTCATTGGTTTAACGTTTAAACCCTTTTTCCTTGCTTATTTCTCATTGGATGGCTGTTTAAACCAATTAAAGTTGCTTATTTCTCATTGGATGGCTGTTTAAACCAATTAAAGTTGCTTATTTCTCATTGGTTTAACGTTTAAACCCTTTTTCCTTGCTTATTTCTCATTGGATGGATGTTTAAACCAATTAAAGTTGCCTATTTCTCATTGGATGGCTGTTTAAACCAATTAAAGTTGCTTATTTCTCATTGGTTCAACGTTTAAACCCTTTTTCCTTGCTTATTTCTCATTGGATGGCTGTTTAAACCAATTAAAGTTGCTTATTTCTCATTGGTTCAACGTTTAAACCCTTTTTCCTTGCTTATTTCTCATTGGATGGCTGTTTAAACCAATTAAAGTTGCTTATTTCTCATTGGATGGCTGTTTAAACCAATTAAAGTTGCTTATTTCTCATTGGTTCAACGTTTAAACCCTTTTTCCTTGCTTATTTCTCATTGGATGGCTGTTTAAACCAATTAAAGTTGCTTATTTCTCATTGGATGGCTGTTTAAACCAATTAAAGTTGCTTATTTCTCATTGGTTCAACGTTTAAACCCTTTTTCCTTGCTTATTTCTCATTGGATGGCTGTTTAAACCAATTAAAGTTGCTTATTTCTCATTGGTTTAACGTTTAAACCCTTTTTCCTTGCTTATTTCTCATTGGATGGCTGTTTAAACCAATTAAAGTTGCTTATTTCTCATTGCTTCAACGTTTAAACCCTTTTTCCTTGCTTATTTCTCATTGGATGGATGTTTAAACCAATTAAAGTTGCTTATTTCTCATTGGATGGCTGTTTAAACCAATTAAAGTTGCTTATTTCTCATTGGATGGCTGTTTAAACCAATTAAAGTTGCTTATTTCTCATTGGATGGCTGTTTAAACCAATTAACGTTGCTTATTTCTCATTGGATGGCTGTTTAAACCAATTAAAGTTGCTTATTTCTCATTGGTTTAACGTTTAAACCCTTTTTCCTTGCTTATTTCTCATTGGATGGATGTTTAAACCAATTAAAGTTGCTATTTCTCATTGGATGGCTGTTTAAACCAATTAAAGTTGCTTATTTCTCATTGGTTTAACGTTTAAACCCTTTTTCCTTGCTTATTTCTCATTGGATGGCTGTTTAAACCAATTAAAGTTGCTTATTTCTCATTGGTTCAACGTTTAAACCCTTTTCCTTGCTTATTTCTCATTGGATGGCTGTTTAAACCAATTAAAGTTGCTTATTTCTCATTGGTTTAACGTTTAAACCCTTTTTCCTTGCTTATTTCTCATTGGATGGCTGTTTAAACCAATTAAAGTTGCTTATTTCTCATTGGATGGCTGTTTAAACCAATTAAAGTTGCTTATTTCTCATTGGTTTAACGTTAAAACCCTTTTTCCTTGCTTATTTCTCATTGGATGGCTGTTTAAACCAATTAAAGTTGCTTATTTCTCATTGGATGGCTGTTTAAACCAATTAAAGTTGCTTATTTCTCATTGGTTTAACGTTTAAACCCTTTTTCCTTGCTTATTTCTCATTGGATGGCTGTTTAAACCAATTAAAGTTGCTTATTTCTCATTGGTTTAACGTTTAAACCCTTTTTCCTTGCTTATTTCTCATTGGATGGCTGTTTAAACCAATTAAAGTTGCTTATTTCTCATTGGATGGCTGTTTAAACCAATTAAAGTTGCTTATTTCTCATTGGTTTAACGTTTAAACCCTTTTTCCTTGCTTATTTCTCATTGGATGGCTGTTTAAACCAATTAAAGTTGCCTATTTCTCATTGGATGGCTGTTTAAACCAATTAAAGTTGCTTATTTCTCATTGGTTTAACGTTTAAACCCTTTTTCCTTGCTTATTTCTCATTGGATGGCTGTTTAAACCAATTAAAGTTGCTTATTTCTCATTGGTTCAACGTTTAAACCCTTTTTCCTTGCTTATTTCTCATTGGATGGCTGTTTAAACCAATTAAAGTTGCTTATTTCTCATTGGTTTAACGTTTAAACCCTTTTTCCTTGCTTATTTCTCATTGGATGGCTGTTTAAACCAATTAAAGTTGCTTATTTCTCATTGGATGGCTGTTTAAACCAATTAAAGTTGCTTATTTCTCATTGGTTTAACGTTTAAACCCTTTTTCCTTGCTTATTTCTCATTGGATGGCTGTTTAAACCAATTAAAGTTGCCTATTTCTCATTGGATGGCTGTTTAAACCAATTAAAGTTGCTTATTTCTCATTGGTTTAACGTTTAAACCCTTTTTCCTTGCTTATTTCTCATTGGATGGATGTTTAAACCAATTAAAGTTGCTTATTTCTCATTGGATGCTGTTTAAACCAATTAAAGTTGCTTATTTCTCATTGGTTTAAACGTTTAAACCCTTTTTCCTTGCTTATTTCTCATTGGATGGCTGTTTAAACCAATTAAAGTTGCTTATTCTCATTGGTTTAACGTTTAAACCCTTTTTCCTTGATTTCTCATTGGATGGCTGTTTAAACCAATTAAAGTTGCTTATTTCTCATTTTCATGTTTAAACCCTTTTTCCTTGCTTATTTCTCATTGGATGGCTGTTTAAACCAATTAAAGTTGCTTATTTCTCATTGGATGGCTGTTTAAACCAATTAAAGTTGCTTATTTCTCATTGGTTTAACGTTTAAACCCTTTTTCCTTGCTTATTTCTCATTGGATGGCTGTTTAAACCAATTAAAGTTGCTTATTTCTCATTGGTTCAACGTTTAAACCCTTTTTCCTTGCTTATTTCTCATTGGATGGATGTTTAAACCAATTAAAGTTGCTTATTTCTCATTGGATGGCTGTTTAAACCAATTAAAGTTGCTTATTTCTCATTGGTTCAACGTTTAAACCCTTTTTCCTTGCTTATTTCTCATTGGATGGCTGTTTAAACCAATTAAAGTTGCTTATTTCTCATTGGTTTAACGTTTAAACCCTTTTCCTTGCTTATTTCTCATTGGATGGCTGTTTAAACCAATTAAAGTTGCTTATTTCTCATTGGTTTAACGTTTAAACCCTTTTTCCTTGCTTATTTCTCATTGGATGGATGTTTAAACCAATTAAAGTTGCTTATTTCTCATTGGATGGCTGTTTAAACCAATTAAAGTTGCTTATTTCTCATTGGTTTAACGTTTAAACCCTTTTTCCTTGCTTATTTCTCATTGGATGGCTGTTAAACCAATTAAAGTTGCTTATTTCTCATTGGTTTAACGTTTAAACCCTTTTTCCTTGCTTATTTCTCATTGGATGGCTGTTTAAACCAATTAAAGTTGCTTATTTCTCATTGCTTCAACGTTTAAACCCTTTCCTTGCTTATTTCTCATTGGATGGCTGTTTAAACCAATTAAAGTTGCTTATTTCTCATTGGTTTAACGTTTAAACCTTTTCCTTGCTTATTTCTCATTGGATGGATGTTTAAACCAATTAAAGTTGCCTATTTCTCATTGGATGGCTGTTTAAACCAATTAAAGTTGCTTATTTCTCATTGGTTTAATGTTTAAACCCTTTTCCTCGCTTATTTCTCATTGGATGGATGTTTAAACCAATTAAAGTAGCTTATTTCTCATTGGATGGCTGTTTAAACCAATTAAAGTTGCTTATTTCTCATTGGTTCAACGTTTAAACCCTTTTTCCTTGCTTATTTCTCATTGGATGGCTGTTTAAACCAATTAACGCTGCTTATTTCTCATTGGATGGCTGTTTAAACCAATTAAAGTTGCTTATTTCTCATTGGTTCAACGTTTAAACCCTTTTTCCTTGCTTATTTCTCATTGGATGTTTAAACCAATTAAGTTGCTTATTTCTCATTGGATGCTGTTTAAACCAATTAAAGTTGCTTATTTCTCATTGGTTTAACGTTTAAACCCTTTTTCCTTGCTTATTTCTCATTGGATGGCTGTTTAAACCAATTAAAGTTGCTTATTTCTCATTGGTTTAACGTTTAAACCCTTTTTCCTTGCTTATCTCATTGGATGGCTGTTTAAACCAATTAAAGTTGCTTATTTCTCATTGTTCAACGTTTAAACCCTTTTTCCTTGCTTATTTCTCATTGGATGGATGTTTAAACCAATTAAGTTGCTTATTTCTCATTGGATGCTGTTTAAACCAATTAAGTTGCTTATTTCTCATTGGTTTCAACGTTTAAACCCTTTTTCCTTGCTTATTTCTCATTGGATGGCTGTTTAAACCAATTAAAGTTGCTTATTTCTCATTGGTTTAACGTTTAAACCCTTTTTCCTTGCTTATTTCTCATTGGATGGCTGTTTAAACCAATTAAAGTTGCTTATTTCTCATTGGATGGCTGTTTAAACCAATTAAAGTTGCTTATTTNTTTCTCATTGGTTTAACGTTTAAACCCTTTTTCCTTGCTTATTTCTCATTGGTTTAACGTTTAAACCGTTTTTCCTTGTTTATTTCTCATTGGATGGCTGTTTAAACCAATTACAGTTGGTTATTTCTCATTGGAGGGCTGTTTAAACAAATTAAAGTTGCTTATTTCTCATTGGACGGCTGTTTAAACCAATTAACATCGCCTATTTCTCATTGGATGGCTGTTTAAACCAATTAACGCTGCCTATTTCTCATTGGATGGCTGTTTAAACAAATTAAAGTTGCTTATTTCTCATTGGATGGCTGTTTAAACCAATTAACGTTGCTTATTTCTCATTGGATGGCTGTTTAAACCAATTAAAGTTGCTTATTTCTCATTGGTTTAACGTTTAAACCCTTTTTCCTTGCTTATTTCTCATTGGATGGCTGTTTAAACCAATTAAAGTTGCTTATTTCTCATTGGACGGCTGTTTAAACCAATTAACGTTGCTTATTTCTCATTGGATGGCTGTTTAAACCAATTAACGTTGCTTATTTCTCATTGGATGGCTGTTTAACCAATTAAAGTTGCTTATTTTTCATTGGTTTAACGTTTAAACCCTTTTTCCTTGCTTATTTCTCATTGGATGGCTGTTTAAACCAACTAAAGTTGCTTATTTCTCATTGGATGCCTGTTTAAACCAATTAAAGTTGCTTATTTCTCATTGGTTTAACGTTTAAACCCTTTTTCCTTGCTTATTTCTCATTGGTTGTAACGTTTAAACCCTTTTTCCTTGCTTATTTCTCATTGGTTTAACGTTTAAACCGTTTTTCTTGCTTATTTCTCATTGGATGGCTGTTTAAACCAATTAACGCTGCCTATTTCTCATTGGATGACTGTTTAAACCAATTAACGCTGCCTATTTCTCATTGGATGGCTGTTTAAACCAATTAAAGTTGCTTATTTCTCATTGGTTTAACGTTTAAACCCTTTTTCCTTGCTTATTTCTCATTGGTTTAACGTTTAAACCGTTTTTCCTTGTTTATTTCTTATTGGATGGCTGTTTGAACCAATTAAAGTTGCTTATTTCTCATTGGACGGCTGTTTAAACCAATTAACGTTGCTTATTTCTCATTGGATGGCTGTTTAAACCAATTAACGTTGCTTATTTCTTATTGGATGGCTGTTTGAACCAATTACAGTTGGTTATTTCTCATTGGACGGCTGTTTAAACAAATTAAAGTTGCTTATTTCTCATTCGACGGCTGTTTAAACCAATTAACGTCGCCTATTTCTCATTGAATGGCTGTTTAAACCCTTTTTCCTTGCTTATTTCTCATTGGTTTAAGGTTTAAACCGTTTTTCCCTGCTTATTTCTCATTGGAGGGCTGTTTAAACAAATAAAAGTTGCTTATTTCTCATTGGACGGCTGTTTAAACCAATTAACGTTGCTTATTTCTCATTGGATGGCTGTTTAAACCAATTAAAGGTGCTTATTTCTCATTGGTTTAACGTTTAAACCCTTTTTCCTTGCTTATTTCTCATTGGTTTAACGTTTAAACCGTTTTTCCTTGTTTATTTCTCATTGGATGGCTGTTTAAACCAATTACAGTTGGTTATTTCTCATTGGAGGGCTGTTTAAACAAATTAAAGTTGCTTATTTCTCATTGGACGGCTGTTTAAACCAATTAAAGGTGCTTATTTCTCATTGGTTTAACGTTTAAACCCTTTTTCCTTGCTTATTTCTCATTGGTTTAACGTTTAAACCGTTTTTCCTTGTTTATTTCTCATTGGATGGCTGTTTAAACCAATTACAGTTGGTTATTTCTCATTGGAGGGCTGTTTAAACAAATTAAAGTTGCTTATTTCTCATTGGTTTAACGTTTAAACCCTTTTTCCTTGCTTATTTCTCATTGGATGGCTGTTTAAACCAATTAAAGTTGCTTATTTCTCATTGGATGGCTGTTTAAACCAATTAACGTTGCTTATTTCTCATTGGATGGCTGTTTAACCAATTAAAGTTGCTTATTTTTCATTGGTTTAACGTTTAAACCCTTTTTCCTTGCTTATTTCTCATTGGATGGCTGTTTAAACCAACTAAAGTTGCTTATTTCTCATTGGATGCCTGTTTAAACCAATTAAAGTTGCTTATTTCTCATTGGTTTAACGTTTAAACCCTTTTTCCTTGCTTATTTCTCATTGGTGTAACGTTTAAACCCTTTTTCCTTGCTTATTTCTCATTGGTTTAAGGTTTAAACCGTTTTTCTTTCTTATTTCTCATTGGATGGCTGTTTAAACCAATTAACGCTGCCTATTTCTCATTGGATGACTGTTTAAACCAATTAACGTTGCCTATTTCTCATTGGATGACTGTTTAAACCAATTAACGCTGCCTATTTCTCATTGGATGGCTGTTTAAACCAATTAAAGTTGCTTATTTCTCATTGGTTTAACGTTTAAACCCTTTTTCCTTGCTTATTTCTCATTGGTTTAACGTTTAAACCGTTTTTCCTTGTTTATTTCTTATTGGATGACTGTTTGAACCAATTACAGTTGGTTATTTCTCATTGGAGGGCTGTTTAAACAAATTAAAGTTGCTTATTTCTCATTCGACGGCTGTTTAAACCAATTAACGTTGCTTATTTCTCATTGGATGGCTGTTTAAACCAATTAAAGGTGCTTATTTCTCATTGGTTTAACGTTTAAACCCTTTTTCCTTGCTTATTTCTCATTGGTTTAACGTTTAAACCGTTTTTCCTTGTTTATTTCTCATTGGATGGCTGTTTAAACCAATTACAGTTGGTTATTTCTCATTGGAGGGCTGTTTAAACAAATTAAAGTTGCTTATTTCTCATTGGACGGCTGTTTAAACCAATTAAAGGTGCTTATTTCTCATTGGTTTAACGTTTAAACCCTTTTTCCTTGCTTATTTCTCATTGGTTTAACGTTTAAACCGTTTTTCCTTGTTTATTTCTCATTGGATGGCTGTTTAAACCAATTACAGTTGGTTATTTCTCATTGGAGGGCTGTTTAAACAAATTAAAGTTGCTTATTTCTCATTGGTTTAACGTTTAAACCCTTTTTCCTTGCTTATTTCTCATTGGATGGCTGTTTAAACCAATTAAAGTTGCTTATTTCTCATTGGATGCCTGCTTAACCCAATTAAAGTTGCTTATTTCTCATTGGATGGCTGTTTAAACCAATTAACGCTGCTAATTTCTCATTGGATGGCTGTTTAAACCAATTAACGCTGCTAATTTCTCATTGGATGACTGTTTAAACAAATTAAAGTTGCTTATTTCTCATTGGATGGTTGTTTAAACCAATTAAAGTTGCTTATTTCTCATTGGATGGCTGTTTAAACCAATTAAAGTTTCTTATTCCTCATTGGATGGCTGTTTAAACCAATTAACGCTGCCAATTTCTCATTGGATGGTTGTTTAAACCAAGTAACGCTGCCTATTTCTCATTGGATGACTGTTTAAACCAATTAAAGTTGCTTATTTCTCATTGGTTTAACGTTTAAACCCTTTTTCCTTGCTTATTTCTCATTGGTTTAACGTTTAAACCGTTTTTCCTTGCTTATTTCTCATTGGATGGCTGTTTAAACCAATTCAAGTTGCTTATTTCTCATTGGATGGCTGTTAAAAACAATTAACGCCGCCTATTTCTCATTGGATGGTTGTTTAAACCAATTAACGCTGCCTATTTCTCATTGGATGGCTGTTTTAACCAATTAAAGTTGCTTATTTCTCATTGGTTTAACGTTTAAACCCTTTTTCCTTGCTTATTTCTCATTGGTTTAACGTTTAAACCGTTTTTCCCTGCTTATTTCTCATTGGAGGGCTGTTTAAACAAATAAAAGTTGCTTATTTCTCATTGGACGGCTGTTTAAACCAATTAACGTTGCTTATTTCTCATTGGATGGCTGTTTAAACCAATTAAAGGTGCTTATTTCTCATTGGTTTAACGTTTAAACCCTTTTTCCTTGCTTATTTCTCATTGGTTTAACGTTTAAACCGTTTTTCCTTGTTTATTTCTCATTGGATGGCTGTTTAAACCAATTACAGTTGGTTATTTCTCATTGGAGGGCTGTTTAAACAAATTAAAGTTGCTTATTTCTCATTGGACGGCTGTTTAAACCAATTAAAGGTGCTTATTTCTCATTGGTTTAACGTTTAAACCCTTTTTCCTTGCTTATTTCTCATTGGTTTAACGTTTAAACCGTTTTTCCTTGTTTATTTCTCATTGGATGGCTGTTTAAACCAATTACAGTTGGTTATTTCTCATTGGAGGGCTGTTTAAACAAATTAAAGTTGCTTATTTCTCATTGGTTTAACGTTTAAACCCTTTTTCCTTGCTTATTTCTCATTGGATGGCTGTTTAAACCAATTACAGTTGGTTATTTCTCATTGGAGGGCTGTTTAAACAAATTAAAGTTGCTTATTTCTCATTGGTTTAACGTTTAAACCCTTTTTCCTTGCTTATTTCTCATTGGATGGCTGTTTAAACCAATTAAAGTTGCTTATTTCTCATTGGATGCCTGCTTAAACCAATTAAAGTTGCTTATTTCTCATTGGTTTAACGTTTAAACCCTTTTTCCTTGCTTATTTCTCATTGGTTTAACGTTTAAACCCTTTTTCCTTGCTTATTTCTCATTGGATGGCTGTTTAAACAAATTAAAGTTGCTTATTTCTCATTGGATGGCTGTTTAAACAAATTAATGTTGCCTATTTCTCATTGGATGGCTGTTTAAACCAATTAAAGTTGCTTATTTCTCATTGGATGGCTGTTTAAACCAATTAACGCTGCCTATTTCTCATTGGATGGTTGTTTAAACCAATTAACGCTGCCTATTTCTCATTGGATGGCTGTTTAAACCAAGTAAAGTTGCTTATTTCTCATTGGTTTAACGTTTAAACCCTTTTTCCTTGCTTATTTCTCATTGGTTTAACGTTTAAACCGTTTTTCCTTTTTTATTTCTCATTGGATGGCTGTTTAAACCAATTACAGTTGGTTATTTCTCATTGGAGGGCTGTTTAAACAAATTAAAGTTGCTTATTTCTCATTGGACGGCTGTTTAAACCAATTAACGTCGCCTATTTCTCATTGGATGGCTGTTTAAACCAATTAACGCTGCCTATTTCTCATTGGATGGCTGTTTAAACAAATTAAAGTTGCTTATTTCTCATTGGATGGCTGTTTAAACCAATTAAAGTTGCTTATTTCTCATTGGTTTAACGTTTAAACCCTTTTTCCTTGCTTATTTCTCATTGGATGGCTGTTTAAACCAATTAACGCTGCCTATTTCTCATTGGATAGCTGTTTAAACAAATTAAAGTTGCTTATTTCTCATTGGATGGTTGTTTAAACCAATTAACGCTGCCTATTTCTCATTGGATGGCTGTTTAAACCAATTAACGCTGCCTATTTCTCATTGGATGGCTGTTTAAACCAATTAAAGTTGCTTATTTCTCATTGGTTGAACGTTTAATCCCTTTTTCCTTGCTTATTTCTCATTGTATGGCTGTTTAAACAAATTAAAGTTGCTTATTTCTCATTGGATGGCTGTTTAAACCAATTAACGCTGCCTATTTCTCATTGGATGACTGTTTAAACCAATTAACGCTGCCTATTTCTCATTGGATGGCTGTTTAAACCAATTAAAGTTGCTTATTTCTCATTGGTTTAACGTTTAAACCCTTTTTCCTTGCTTATTTCTCATTGGATGGCTGTTTAAACCAATTAAAGTTGCTTATTTCTCGTTGGTTTAACGTTTAAACCCTTTTTCCTTGTTTATGTCTAGTTGGATGGCTGTTTAAACCAATTAACGCTGCCTATTTCTCGTTGGATGACTGTTTAAACCAATTAACGTTGCTTATTTCTCATTGGATGACTGTTTAAACCAATTAACGCTGCCTATTTCTCATTGGATGGCTGTTTAAACCAATTAAAGTTGCTTATTTCTCATTGGTTTAACGTTTAAACCCTACATTGGAGGGGTAAAGAAAATCTTGAATTTAGCGCTGTGTAGGTACATAGCGCGGTATATTCGTCAAATTGGCGGATATGCTAGTAATGCCTGCACTTGTTGCGAATGGCGCTCGGTGTAAAAAGCCGAGCGCTAAATTCAGTCCAGGATTCCGCTCACACCAACTTTTATCGCTTATGATGACATCACAAATCAATCAGAAAATCTTGTGATGTTCCTCAAATTCTTATTATAAGTGTATATTTCACATTTCAAGTGAAACAGATAAGTAATGCTTGAGAACCTATGTTGTACAAAAACGGTCATTTGGCAGGCAAACCAGTATGCAATCGTGTATGTAAAATAGACCCTTAATCTATGAACGTATTGAGTAAGATATTTTTTTCAATACATCCACAAATTAGATCAGTTTATCACTTCACCTTTACCTCCATTGGAAGTCTAAAATTCTTTGTCTCAATAATTCGGATAACTTATAAAGCAATACGTTTTAGCAGTTGGTACAGAAATATAACGTACTTGACAATTTTACATGCATGTATTGAGAAAATAAAATTATTTCTCTCAGTAAGCAACAATACAATCGAGTGAGATCATCATATATTTACACAAAATATTTTTTACATTCATTTCCTTCAGTGTGGAATTCATACATTTACAGCTGGTCATTATTAATAGAAATTTACTTTACAGAAGCATTATTGCGCATAAATATTCGTGAGTAAAGTAAAACGAACTCGTAATTATAAACAGTACGCTCGTAATATTAACCAGTTTATTTCGGAAATTTGACAGTTCAATAAGAAGCACACTCTACACAATTGGTAACTGTTGAAATACAGGAACCTGCCGTTTAACAAGTTCAATAAAATGTCATGACCGAAGTATCTACAGCTAAGAGGACTAGACTGCAAAAAGTTGGATAAATAAAAATAAAAATTCAAATCCTGTTCAGATAGATAGTATACTGTAATAGAATAGTATTTTTCCAAAAAGAAATTTAATAAACTAATCGGAAAAATACATTGAGGAAAATCACAACAGCCTGCATAAATATTACAATGTGGCTACTCGCAAATATCAGGATACAAAAAACGAGATTAAATTTGACAAACATGACTATCAAAAATTTCTATTCCAGAAAAAACTTCAATAACGGGAACATATTAAATTAACTGATGGAAACATAGGCCAGATATGTATAAAAAAAAAGTTTAATTCGTCTCTTTTTTTCAAATTATACGTAAAACAACCGGCAAAACAAAGTTTACAAGAAAATAGTAAATAAATTTCTCAACAAAAAAAAAAAAAAGAAAGAAAGAAACACGCACACACTTATTTAAGAAGAAAAAGAAAAAAAAGTCTAAACAATAACGAAATGTAAAACAATAAAATTTACACATACACGATATAATAATTTAAATACAGTTAACAATAAGTATAAAAATAACATGCGAGTGTTATCAGTATTTTAACACTTTTTTTTTACAGTCATAGGTACTATACATAAAAATAAAAGACAATAAATATACAAACCGGAGGAAAAAAGTCCTAAATGAACGATACTTATTTTTGATATTCAATAATAAAAAAAATAAATAAATACGCTGACTTGGGAAATCCAGTTTGTACGTTATTGCGATCACAGTTACGTCAGGTAAAAAAGTTGATAAATAATGCTGTAAAATTTCAAACAGGCGCCAACGAGGCTTTCTCGGAGGTTGTGATTTGTTGCGAATTTGACGTGTCGTAAGGGCACGAAGGAATATATTTATACTGGTACTGAGGCGGCGGGCAACCGAAATCTCTCAAACGGATTTGTTGTTTTTTATAACGCCACTGTCGCATTATGTATAAAACTAAGATTATACTTAGGCAAATCATTATCAATAAAAGAGCGATATACGACATTTCTTGCATAAAACTGAATTCGGAGCTGTCATTTAATTCTGAAAAGCAAATGCAATAAAAAAATAAATAAATTTGAAACTAATTACGATATCATTACGATTATGTTCTCGTATTCAACGAAAATCATTACAGCGCCGTAAATGCAAGGCGAGTATGCAATTTTATTAACGTAATGTTTATCCCAACGAAAACGTACCGGGACAAGATGGACAGCATCTACCGGGCTTTCTAATACCATTCGGACACGTGTGAGAGCAGACTTTCTGCGTACAGTCAACACGACCGGAAACACACTTACACCTGGTGCATGCGTCCACGGTCCATTCTTCGTTCCCTTTGAACGTATGATTTTCAAACACGCAAACATCGTCGTTTTTATATTTATCGACTTTATCTACAAACAAACGCATAAATTAATACGTAATTTTCCGTTAAAACATACGAAGAAATGCAACCCATACATACCGATGCAGATGGGGCAACATTTGCCTTTCACAGTCAAAGATCTTCTACACTTGGGATTACTATCGCAAAGCTCCGTGTAACATCGTACTTTATCATCTACACACTTACAACTGGTACAACTGCCTTCTCTCCATGCCGAACTGTTAGAAGATTCTAAACTACATTTTATATCACCGCCACTAAAGCAAAAAAACATAGGATTACACCGCGTAAAGAATTGTTGCTTTTCATAATGATCGATCTCAACGATTCAAAATACTTACAATGGTTCTGCTTCGACTTCATTAGAGACCGGACAAATTCCACAGCATTCTCCTTCATTCGGTGGCCTAGGATGAGCGCAAGGCGTTGGTGGACATTCTTTACTTCTACATAAAGCTCGTCCGTCGTGGCACAAGCATTGAATGCAATCGTCTAGCATCCACGTTTCTCCTTCCATCATCAGAGATCCAGTGGGGCTCGAACAAACCATATGATTCATTTCTATATTGGAAAGCGGTTCGTCTGAAAAGTATTCCTGCATGAGCAACTACACGATGGTAAAATATCATAAAATAATCAAAAACTCAATTACATACTCGGACAAAATGGACAACAGCTCGAGCTCAAATTGAAGGTAGGATTTTCGCACGATAAAGTAGGGCAATGGAACAGTGAGCACATTTCCTTACCAGATATACAGGTGCATTGGCGACAACCGTCGAACCAGTTTTCTCCGTCGTCTCGCCACGTGTCACCATCTGTAATCAGATATTCGGTATTTTAAGTTGGATATTACCAGTTGATGTATTCTTATTAAGTAAAATTTTTTATTGACTTTTTCACTCGCGTCAGGGTTGGGCAGAATTGACCATACCACGCGGAGTAGCTGAACTCCGGCGGATTTTCTTCAAGTACGCGGTTTATGGAAGAAAAATGAGTTTTTTCAATTATTAACCGAGAGGAGAGGTTTTAAGTAAAATTATATAAGAACATGAATTAAAGATGTTGGAAATTCCGCGTCAATTGGTACCTATAAATTTCATCCAAATTCACGCAATAATCATGCTTCTATGAACACTTCTCTTAATCTGTATTTAACATCGTATGAACTTTGCACAAAACATTTTCTCAAATAAATACGATTGCAACAATTTTTATTTTCATTTTTTAATAGAAAATCTTATCCTCTTTCTAACAGTATATTAACGGATTGTATAGCTGTAATATTCATGTTGTAATTTTTATTTAAACGTTGGAAATTCGCTTTTCAAATTTGAAACAGCTGGTTATTATTTAGCGACCATTTTTAGCGTTATTCTGTTATCAACAATTCCATTAAACTAATCAAAATGGTTTTGTAAAAGATTTTAAGGAGTCTTAGATTACAAGAAGTGTTCACAGAAGCGTCATTATTGCGTGAATTTGAATGAAATTCATACCAATCGACGCCAAATTTTGATATTTTTAATTCATGTTATTACATAATTGTACGTAAATATTCTTAAAAATTGAAAAAACTCATTTTCCTCCCGTAAGCCATGTACATTCGATCACATCGATTTGAAATTCAACTGCAGCGCTCAGGTGTGCGTGGAATCCTCAATCCAAAAAAAAAAAAAATGAATCGAATCCAAATTCGAATCCATAATAGGATTTGAATCTTTCGATTCCATATAACATCGAATCCGGAAAAAAATGAATCGAATCCAAATCTAGAAGAAAGATTTGTGCTGATTCGAATCCAATTTTTGAATCACAAATCCGAATCCAGGAGATGTTACATTTTTTTCAATTTTTTTCACAGATCGATAGATGTCAGATTATAAGTAACCAGTGATGGGTCGTTCATTTTTGAACTGAACGAAATCAGAATTAACCAGGACGCGAACGTGAACTGAACGCATCTTTTTTTTTAATGAACGTGAACTGAAATGAACGAGATTTGACCATGAACGTGAACTGAACTGAACATGTTTTCCCCTCAAAAATGAACATAATATAATTATAAAAGCATTAAAAGCTAAAGTTGCTACTGTTTTTTTTTTTTTTTTTTTTTTTTTTAATGAATGTAATGAAAATTGTTCACGTTCGTGAACTTTTACCCACAAAATGAACTGAACGAGAACAAAATAACTACGAATGCGAACTTGAACTGAACGTAGCTATTTTTCTAAATGAACGTGAACTGAACGTCATAATTTTATTTTCAAAATGAACTGAATGTGAACGCGTTCACGAACAGCTCAACTCTGCAAGTAACACTAATTATGAATAAATTTATAATATAGCTTACATGTGTCATGTTTATAAGAAACAAGAGTGAATAAGGAAAAGAAATAAGACATAAACATAAGTCTCGATGTCTAAAACTCGCGAAGTAGCGTTTTTTTCGTTTTTTTTTTCAATTTATGGATTTGTGACAAATTATCGAAATGAATCGAATCCGAATCCTCAATCGGATTCGAATCCTTCGATTCCACATAATATCGAATCTGGAAAAAAATGAATCGAATCCGAATAACGAATCCTCAAAAATTGGATTCGAATTTATTGGATCCGTATTCGTGCCCAACCCTGACTCGCGTTGAATGGTATGAAATTTTTCTCGAAGAACGATTAAATGTGTACTTATCGATTTTTTGAGAAATTACAATTTCAAAAATGAGAGTTACCTTCATATATACAATTATACATCGAATTAAAGTCATCGAAAGTTATGAATGAGCTTTGAAAATATCATTTTTTGCGTTATTCCGAGAAATATTTGTAGTTAATACTTCTGATAAAAATTACAAAAATCTTTAACCACTCAAAATAGCTTTCAATCGAATTTTAACGGAGGCTGGAGGCATCTTCGAAGAATCAAAATGTTTGAATTAGTGTCATAAGTATGGTACAGTGAGAAGAAGACATTAACGTACACAAATACCAACTTATTACCTAAATTTTGAGGGAAGTTGAAGAAAAACGTCTTTATGAGGAAGTACTAAATCATTAAACTTCTTGAATCATCGTATTTCCTCCCTAAATCAAATCAGAGAGCTCCAACTAGGTATAAACTGTAGGTTTAATTGAACACCACAACATAAATCATAATAGTTTGATAATAGCAAATGTCAAAACTTGGGAAGAATTTGAGGAACCTCCATAGCTCAAATCGGACGAAATAATGTTATGATAGGGAAGGGGGGAGTGAGAGCAAAAAACCGCTTGTGGAAGGTAAATGAAGTCACGAGATTTCACGAATCGTCTAGGATGTATTTCGCTGTTCCACTCCCCCCTCCCCCCATTTCTCCACTCAGTTGTTTTCACTAACGCATAATTGTTTATATATTACTTTGAAAAAGTGTTTGGCGTATGCTGCCCCTCCCATAAAGACTTTTAAGCTAAAAATATTTCAGTTCATGTATTTGAGAATCAAAGTTGTATGAAAATGTGATTTGACAGGCAAACCAGCATGCAGTCGTGTATGTGATATAGACCCCATTTTTATAGCGTGAGATCATCTCCTTTAGCCCTCTTGCCAACGGGCCTGTAAAAATTACTCCCTTCAGCCCTCCTTAACATGAAGTTTTTTTTTTTTTTTTTTACTTGTAGTGCATTCCAAGGCGCCTTTACAAAGTCATATGATACAAAAAATAATAAATAACTACTATGACCCATACACTGTGTCTAACTGATTTTAACATACCCGAGCGCAAAATTCCCTTTCATGAAAAAAAGATATCCATTTCATTTTGTTTGACTTCATTATGGCATAATGAACAATTGAAGACTTTGGTAACCCAAATTTTATGATTTAAATAATTTTTTAATGCTCATTTGATTAATTTAAATTCATTTCATTCAAATCAGTGCTGCAAAATTAAATGAAATAAAATGTTGAAAGTTTAAAAAGATTCATAATCTTGTAAATTATGGATTGAAATCATAGTGAAACAATTATTCGTGTTTTAATTTCTTAATCCGGCAAAAAGAAATTAAAAGAAATGAAATAATGAATACTTTTTTGTGGATGAAGGGAATTTGGCGCTTGGTGGTGTTAAAATCAGTTAGACACAGTGTAAACATGATACATATAAAATCTTTTAAATTACATTGTGAGATATCGTTGCACCGTGTAAAACGTACCAGCAATCAGCAATTCCCTGAGTTTTATTATAAAAATTTTATTGGAATGAATTTTTTTAAAATTCTGTGAGAGAATTAAAAATTTGTGCGG
>VFXL01000431.1:0-29096 GCA_009761765.1 Phenacoccus solenopsis | reverse complement strand
GTTTTAAATCGATACTCATTGAATTGGTCGTGAACGACTCATGATTTGCATTATGAAACAATGTTCTAGAATACAGAATCGTTCGCGACCGAAATAGTAAAATATGGATTTATGGTTCAATAAAATTTTTTTTTTCATTTAATCATTCACTTATTCTTACAACTTCGATACCTCTTATCAGAATATCGAATCGTCTGTGAACGAAATTATCACCAGCGTAGATGAATTAATCACAAATCCATCCTAATTGAATGTTTTGAACGAATTATTGCTTGAACTCAGAAAGCCGATATCAGAATACCGAATAGTTTGTGAACGAAATCATTAACCGCTGAAGTAAATAAATTGCAAAAGCCTTATTCATTGAATAGTTCGTGAACGACTTATTGTTTGAACTCAGAAAGCTGCCTTCAGGTTATCGAATCGTTCGCGAACGAAATCTTGGGAGATCGCAAATCTTACTTCATTGAATCGTTCGTGAACGAATCATTATTCGAAATCTACAAGCTCGTCTGAAAATATCGAATCATTCGCGAATATAATCAATAAACGTAGATAAACGACTCACTAAAAATCTTTTTTCTTTGAATTGTTCATGAACGACTTATAGTTCAAAAGGACACCTCAGGACATCGAATCGTTCGCGAATGAATCAACTGCAAAATCTTTTCCGTTGAATCCTTTACGAACGACTTGCTGCTTGAATTCGAAAAGCTCTCCTCAGAATGTACATATTATTTTCCACCTATCCCCAAGATATCGAGTCTTTCTGTTGATGTAGCTCACATAATCGCTAAAAACCACCAGGAAGGTTTGAATTTTGAAACTCACTTCAGGATGAATACGTGCACTTTAAAATTTTTCTCGTCATTTCAACCCAATCCTTCCGACCTTACTAGTAAAAAGTATCAACTGGCGATTTTTTTATCTCCCTTCTCTCACATTATGTCCTCGTAACATCACTGATCCTCCTCAGCCAATTCGTGCCTGTTGAAATCATCCGAAATTCAACTCATTCAAGTCCCTTCACGAAAACATAGCCTGAACACTCCCATCATTTGAGAAATTTCAAAAACGAAAAATTTTTTACGTCGTGAAACTTCCACGCAATGTTCCACCGTTACTACGACTCATACTCGCACCTATCCGCATACCTTCCAACACTCGGGTGTTTATCGGCGGCGGAAAATCTCCGCTGAAAGGTAACACCTCGAGAATAACTCGCCGCCGAACATGCCTCACCCACCTACCGTGGCGCGAAGATGCGAAAAAGCCGGTAATAATATTTCGTTCGGTAACTATGACAACATCGAACGCTAAAATAACGTCACGAATTTCGCGCCGCGCTACCTACGCCAAGTGAGGGCTACCTTACGGCGTGAAACGCGCCCACTCCCTACGTGCGACTTTTAACGACGCCTCGCCGCATCATTATACTCGCTCGTCACCTCTACGGTGACAGTTTCGCGCGCTTTGACATCTCTCTTCTCTCCTCCAGCCATCATCAAAGGCGTGACGAGAGAACGCTTATACTATAATAAATAATATTTTTAGGTACACGTTGTGTGTACGCCAGAATGTAAATGTACACATTCGAGTATATATCGGTATTCGCGACGACGAAAGGGGCGAGCTGATGGTATCACAGCGCCTGAACCGATGGCCGCGAACTCTCGGTCGTTACGCATGTAAACGAGCTTTCGGCTTTTGGCTTTTGCCACGACCATTGAGTTCGTTAGCGTAAACATAAGCAGCGTACGTACGCGAATCGAACGCTGACCCTATAGTGCGATGATACAGAACTGAAGGCGCGGCATAAAGAATTTTCAAAGGTTGACCCAAGTCACCATTTAGATCGCTTCCTTATTTCCAAATTTCGAATATTCTAGAAAATTATTCCATTTAAAAATGTTATTGTCCTCCTTCCCTTCTCTTTGCCACAACAAGAATGCTATATAATAATATGTTTACTATGAGAAATTTTTCTCATATTTCATGTAGCATTATTTTCATTGAATTTTTTCATTTTACAAAAATATTTCTAATAATATTCGACGTCATGAAAAATATTTCATCAAAATCGAAATCGGGTTCAACTATCAATTTTTCAGTCCCTCAGAGAGTCCCTTCTGAATGCCGTAAAAAAACATTGCTTTCATTATGCGAATGAAGATACTTATGGTCATAAAAAACTACGAAGCTAAATAGTTAAATTTTAAATAATTATGTATAGCGCCATCGAGAACTACTAAATCATTAAAATCTTCTCCACATTACGAAATAAACTACATGAACGTAATATTTGTAAATACAATTCAATTTACAGCCATATATTTCGAACATACGAAAAAAAAAAAAAATTCACAAATACGTCGATCTATGAATTGTTGTCGGATTTAATTTTTTTTCCCCCATACTTTTTATAACATTATTATTGCGATTATTTCCATTACATTCTTATCTGACCGTGGCAAATGCAATAAACACGAATACGACTTGGAAGAAAAGAAAAAAAATTTCGTCTCGTTCAATATCGAATGCAAGATAATTATTACTTATCTCGTCCAAATTTATAATTCAAATTACACCAGAAGACTCGAAAAAAAGCAAATAAATTATTCATATACATTGGAATATTTATGCCATAAATTCGAT
This sequence comes from Phenacoccus solenopsis, assembly GCA_009761765.1. Classification (NCBI taxonomy): domain Eukaryota; kingdom Metazoa; phylum Arthropoda; class Insecta; order Hemiptera; family Pseudococcidae; genus Phenacoccus; species Phenacoccus solenopsis. Next base: position 26,441 of record VFXL01000431.1, on the reverse strand, counting down.
AAGAAATATAGGCAACGAAATCGTAAAAACCCAGCTACTATTTACGCAATTTTAACATTTATAGATAAATGAAGGAAAAACGCAAAAAATTTTTTTCCCAAACTACTAAAATGATAACGTTAAGCGAAATGAAAATTTTAAGAAGCTCCGATTAACAATAAAAAAAAAAAAAAAAAAAAACATTTGAATATTAAGATTCCACCAAAATGTTAAATTGATAAAGTAATCATTCTTTGAAATCTAACCACACAGCTCCCCTCTCCCCCACCTTCCAGAGCGTCTATCACGACTAAGAGCTAGGAGTGTCGATACATTTTCGATATCGATAAAATATGAAAAACTTTAAAATTCGATATTTTTCGATATTGATACGTTTATCAGAGGTATCAAAATATTTCATATTTTCTAACGTTTCGTTTTTTATAAGTTCAATCGATACATCGAAATTCTATTCACGGTGATAAAATTTTACATCATAATCTAAAAAACAAATAAAATAACAGAAGTTCTTCAGTATAGTAAGAAATTTCTGAAAAAGTCGATACTCTCGATATCGATATATTGAAAAATCGATATTCGATGCCGATACTTTTTTCAATCAAATTAATCAATTAATATTGTTTTTCCTTCTATATAAAGCATTGAATATTTTTTCTTTCAATTTTGAGAACTCAAGATTACAGGATGCTAAATAAATGAAATGGAGTAGTATACAATTAAATTATGAAAAAATAGTCTACGATAGTAATACTTCTACTGAATGGGTGAAGTGTTTAAAAAAGTCGACATCATATTCTGAACTTGAAATAAAAAATTGAAGAAGACTTTTTGCCCCTGAAAAATGTCTCGGAAGCCACTGAGACGACAACTAGAAAACTAGATTTCAACAGTTGGGAATAAAGAATTTCATACAAAAAAAAATCAAAATTTTCACACTATATGAACTACTGAGCTTGAAAAAAAAATCAAACTTTTATTAAATTACAATATAAAAATTTCAAATATTGTTTTACGTTTTGAAAACATTTTAGGAACCCCTGAAGGAAGAAAAAATCCATTTTTATGGTATTTTAATTAGATAAAAAAAAAACAACAACAACAATAGCAGCATTCTAGTAGACCTTATTATCTGAGTTTCACTTGCAGACTGGTAATAATATTCTCTCACACCCAGCACACAGAGATCGAAAACTTCCGCTTATTTCCCTTAAGCGAGTTGAAATTTGGATCTGTCGTATTTATGCATCCAAGTAAGCATTCATATGAGACAATATTTATGATATCTGAAGTATTTAAGGCTCCTCAAAAGCTCTTTTAAAATTCTTACAATCCGCCAATTTTGATCCATGTTGAGCCAAATTAAACTTTGAGTTTCTTCAAAAGATAGATAGATATAATTTATTTGTAGGATACTCTATAGAGTCATTACAATGTCTTTAAAAATTAAAAAATAGATAAATAAATAAATAGTTTAACAAATAAGAAAATAAAATAAAAATTTCAAGTTAAATAATAAAAATGATTTGATAATTAAAATTATAATTAATACATAACCCATTCATATAAGATATTTTAAATTACTACATTGTGAGATACTGTTGCACCCTGTAAAAATGTGCTATTAAAATTTTTTCATAATGCTTTTTTTTGGGAGGGGGGAGAGGGGGGTTACTTCAACTCCACAGAGTGAGAAAGTTTTGAAAGATTAGTTACTGCTCTCAACTCCCTCAATCACGAGAAGAAATAAAATAAAAAATTTCGTTGGTTTTTTAGGAACTCTTTAGCATCTCCCAAAACTTCAGTTAAGTAGGAAAGGGACTTTCGGAGGTGTATACTTGTAAACATTGTTTGAAAGACGATCAAATACATACATACACTCAAACTTGAGAGTAGTATATTGTAATGGATTCTGAGCATCAACTACAACCAGTCTGAACATAGGAGCTCGCTTCTTCCTCCACCCAACATCCCAAAATTAAATGTACTGTAATAGTTTACTTTTCTCATTAAAAACTCGACTAAAAAATTTCAAGTAGGGTGTCCGATAGGATTGGTTAAGAGTAATGCAAAGATTCATACCGGACCTTTCGCGTGCCACTGAAAAATCGCCTCAAACAATCCTTACCTGTCACTCTACCCCCCCCCCCTTCCAAAAAAAACATAAAATGAAAGAATAATTTATGCAAATTTAAATCTATATTTTTTCAAACAAATAATATGAACAAGGAGTATCAAATATAATACATAATTTTTTTTTTAATTCACACCTTCTTTTAGGAAGGGGAGAAGGAGAGAAGGATGACAGGGAAGAATTTATTTATGGCGATTTTCCAACGACAAATGCAGGACTTTCGAAGCACGTAGAGTGCATGATCACTTCGCCAAATGTTGAACTACGAAAACCCATTTTTCGATTTTCATTTCATTTAATAAAGCCAACAAATCTGAAAATTCGACAACCGATTCGATGAAAATGCAAGTCGTAATATCGAAATCACGAAAATTCTCATTTCCGCATTCTCGTCGCATTCTCACCACTCCTCGAGCAGCGAATTTCCTAAAATTCCGTACCATTTCGATACATTCGAAATAGTTAATCGGGTCGAATCTCGAGCACTCCCAACGACACGCGTTCGGCCAGCAAACGACGTCCCGCCGAGGGAAAAGCGATAAATTTCTCCCGGAGCCATTAATATAACGAAGCAACTTCGAGCCATTACCGGCGATCGCTAGTCATTCGGTTTCGTCATCGAGTACACAGTACCGTATCGAAGAACGTACGTATTATAAATTCAAAACCCTTTGTCCTCGTTCGCGTTCGAAGCGAATTCGTATTTGCATATCGTTTATACACCGAGCACTTCGCATCCTATCCGTTACCCACGCCGGGAGTAAATTTTCGCCAGATTTAACAATACGAGTTAGTTCGCAGGTGAAGCTCGTCGATTAAATACGATTACGACACGCGGCGTCAGTAGCGTTCGATTCGAAATTCCTACTTATCGCCCGCAATACTCGGTAATACGAATCGCGCGCGCGCGATAAAATAATCAGCCAAATTCCCCGATTCTCGGAAACCATAAGTAAAGCGAGAAGAGAAAAAAGCGCAAAGAAAAAAAAAAAAAAGAAAACCATAATTCACGCCGAAGTCTTGGCTTGTGTTTCGATAACAATCAATTTTTTCGACGGCGACTTCGAATCTATACGAAAAATTTACGCGAAACGCGATAACGAATCGAAAAACAAAATTCGACGAGGTCGTCGCGTACGAGCCCGTAACATGTAAGCAGCCGTACCGCATTACTTGGGGCGAGTTTTTAATCAGGGTAAGTTCAGGCCTGAAGACAATGCCGTTAATTTATTCACAGCGACATCCGCTAGGGAGACTGGTAACTATCTCTTACCTCCCAACAGCACCTATGATGGTGCACTTGTCATAAGGAATAGTTTCGCAATTTTTAGAAAAGTGTCAGAACCCTTCAACATGATAGTGATTAAATGACACCGAAAGAAGGTTAAAAAAAATTTCAACCCTCAAACTTATAAGAATCACTCCACAAAATGGTGATGACCTTTTTTTTTTTTTTCTAAATTCAAAAATGTTAAAAAAATTTATTTTCGAGGAATCTGAAATATTTCTCATTTAGAACTTTTATTCTATCACACAAAGACTGAAAAAATTTTAGTTGTCATGTTTTTCAAAAAGCACCAGTTTTCAGTATAATCAACGATAAATGAGTAATGTATAGGTCAAAGTATAATGTGGGCTTGATTTCAAATCTTCAAGACTCCGGAGACAAAATATGTCCGCTTTTAATCTAGATGAGTTAAAGTACGATGCATTTGGAAGCATAACAAAAATGGGTCATTTTGAATGAGTAAAATTACAACACTTTGGGAGCACCGTGTCACTTACAAAGTAAAAATCGAGCTTTTTTGTGTTCAGAATCCTAGAGACTTGAAATCAAGCCCACATTCATGTTTCGAGGGGAGACAAAAGGAACCTTTAAACTTAAAACGTTTCGATTTTGGTGTCATGTAATCTAGGACATGAGGATGCCAAAAATTTATTATAATCATAAGAGCACTCAAGATTGGACTCAAAAAAGGAAAAAAAATCGAAAAACAGAACTTTTGCAGTCAAAAAAAGAACGAAACCACGCAAAATCTATTCTGAGAGTAATTCCTGGTAACTTTGAGAAGTGAAATTTTTTTGTACATTATTTTGAAATCATTTGGTACTTGACATTTTTTCGAAAAAAAAAAAACCAAGTTCGACCTAATTCATTCCATACTCATCTAATTCGAGCTTTTTCAGAAAATTTAGACCAGCCGTCATCTTGAATCCATTTTCATTAGATTTTAGAGGATCAAACTGATAACTCTACTTTACTCGGGAATTTTAGACATCCTTACAAAATACTTTGATCAAACGTCGAGTGATTTTCATGTATTAGTGGGAGGTAGGAGGGGGGGGGGAGAAGAAGGAAAAAACTTTCTAGTTGAAATAGTCTTCACCAAATTTCCACCTCAAATCTAGAATTTGGAAGGAGCTAGGGGTCTCAAAATAATGCCATTTCCGAAAAAAATCAGCGTTTTATGCAACTTTTACCCCCAAAAAGAGATTTAAAGGTTATAACTAGGTTATTTTCACCCGAAACCGAGACCAATTTTGGGTCTCTACATGGTGATTAAAAAACATAGTTATTGGACAAAAACTTTTTTTTTTTTAATTAGAATGTTTTTTTTTTCTGAACATCTCAACTATCAAGACCTATTTATTCTATTATGAGTATGGAAAAGTGAAAGTTGCAAATGGGCGAAAGCAGTCATCGAAAAATAATTTTATAAATACATATGTATATACATATTACGGGATTTTTTTGAAAAATGGAACTACTCTGTGTACCCCTAGATTCCCCCAAATGATTGGTTGGGGCTAAAAATTTCGTCAAGACCAAAACAAAGCGTGGGGGGGGGACTTCCACCCAAGATATCACGAACCTTTTTATACGACGATACCACAATATACTACTACATATATAAAAGGAAAAATAATTTTTCATAATATTTCAAATATTATATCAATTCGAAATCGAATTATAAACCCACGAATAAATAAAAAAATCAATATTAAAAAAAACTAATACTAAATAAAAAATAAAATTAAACGAATTAAAATTAATAAAAAAATATAAAGTAAAGATTATTATGTAAATTATATCTAAATATTGCCCAAAGTTGAAAAAAAAAAAACATATTTATAATGGAAAAATCCCTATTCTTCCTCCTAAAAAAAAAAACTTTTCTGAACACCGTGCAGAGACCAAAACGTGGTCTGAAATCCGGATGCAAATGCCTTAGTGGGATTTAGCATCTCAAAACGGATCTTTCCACTTGGAGTGCGAATTTCCCCGAATCCTTTTTTTGCGAGTCAAAATGGCGAAAAACCGTGATTTTTTTCGAAAATAACTTCTAGCTTTCCCTAAATCGTTCACTGAGACTGAAAAGTTAATCAGGAAAATTTAAATTCGAAGTAAAAAACAAATTAAAATTTCAAGTAAATGTACCTTTTTTTTTCTCACCCTTCCTAATATGCATATCTATGACGAGGTGCAATAAAATTCCCCCTTCCCTTCCTTCAATTCACAAAATAGTACTTGGTACTTTAAACATAATAAGAAAAAATTTCGAAATTCGTCTGCAGTAATGAAAATTGAAAATCTAGACACCACTGAGAGGTCTTAAATTTCGATTTTTTTCCACTCGACTTTACGGTGCTTGAAGAATAAAATAATATTGAAAAATAAAATTAATAATATTAATATAAACAATTTTTTATTCATATATATATTAATTATATAAATCCTTATTTTAAAATTAAATATAAACAAAACAATTTTAATTAAATAAACTAATCTAAAATAAAAAAAAATATATATATATATATTTATTAAATCTATAAAACAAATAATCAATTGAATTTTAAATTCAAGGCATTATTTCTGCCATATTAATTAATTAATTTTTTATATTTAAAATAATTAAGTTTTCATTAAATGAATGATTGAAATTTAAAAAAAAAAAAAAGGTGTGTTCGAAAATAAAAAAAAGTAAACATTTTTTTCAAGTTGAAGATTACCTCCCCCTCCCTACACAAAAATTTACCAAAAAAAATTATGTTCGGAAGAAAACAACAGTACAATTTTTGAAGATTTCATCTTTTAAATTTATGAGAAAAAGGAAACTTTTCAGTTTTTTCCATATAATTTTAATGTTAAAACTACGAGCATAAATTGTTTTAATAAAATTTCGTCTAATTTCGAGAACATTTGTTTCAGTTTTAAGGCTCCCAATATGTAAGCTACCCTCTCAGTTAGATGGATAATAAATGAAAGACAGGCATATCGTAATGAATCTTGAAATTAAAATACAAAGTAAATAAATTACAGACTAGAAATTTTAATCAACTGAATTATATTTTGATACTTATAATACGAGTAGATAAGATGGCGATCTGATATGGTATCATAGTACCTATATATTGTTAATATAAATAACGCTTAAAACGTAGCCAAATCTTGTCAACAATAGATCGCGGCCAATCAACCACAAACGATTCGAAAGGTGAAGATATAACATCCCGTCCCCCTTCCGCTCCATCATCACTCGAGCATTCCGTAATAGCTGGTTTCTTCGTTAAAACCCCGGCTAAAAATTCGCCCCAGAGTCGCGCCCGACATCCGACACGTAAACACGAGGGTGAAAAAAAAAAAACGCCACCTTTAGTAGACGCGCGCCGCGTCCAAACGCTAAACGTATCGTTCGAAAATAACGCTAATGAGAGAACCCGCGATGAACCCAATTCAGAGGTTTCGCTTTACGCGCCCTTTCGTTTATCCAATTTACAAACGAAATTATCGCCCGAGCGTGCCGAAAGCTGGCGACAATTCAGCGACCAAATCACCGCCATCGCCCGGGCTCTTCTATTTGTCAAAATAACCGCACCGACGCGTCCACCGCCGCCGTTCCGTTTATCGATTGGGCCGCGCGCGCCACCCGTCCCGCCTTTATCGAGCGTTGGCTCGCGCAAGCGCCGAACACATTTCGGCGTCTGGACGCGGCGCGAAATACCTATACGTGATATATTCCCGCCGCGCTCGTTATTCACGCGCATCGCCCATACACCAGCACGCTGGCGTCCGATTTTACGACCCTCTAACACGATGACCGCCTCGTACCCGGTTCCGATTAGGCCCAATTTGATGATACGAAATTACGCCGCGCCACCGCCTCCCATTACCAAGCGTACGTGTAAATAATGTACGCGTCGTAAGCCGAGTTAATCGAGCTTCGAGTACCCCGCGCTCCTAGAACGCGCTACCTCGCGAACGCTATTCTCGTAAACGCGCCAACTTAATAGCTCGCACAGCCAGCGCCAACGACGCCACCATTTCCATATAATAAGCTTGATTAAAAATTCCTCCATTACCGCCCCCCCGCGTCCCGCACCGTGTCCAATTAATATTCGCCCTTCGTCCGCGCGCCCGTATGCACGACGTCTTCGCTACGTGTGTAATTCGACACACGTCGAATACGCCGTAGTAATGGGCTTTAATAACGTACACCATATTCGATACCTCATTGGTGTCCGTTTACACCTATGTCCCCTATGGCAGCAGATAAGGGGGACGAAGGACGAAAAAACCAACATCTCCAATACACGCGTCGTCGTCAAAATTTGATCGATCGAACGTAAATAAGCGTACACGAGGTACGCGTAAAAAGCTCATTTTTTATCGTCTTCGATATCCCCCCTCCACCCTCCTCGACATCGATGTTCTTCGATTCGAAAGCAATTTCCATTCGATAACACTCCTATGCCGGTATTCCCCGGCGAATCGTTTTTCTACGGCCAGTTCTCACACCACCTCTAGTCATCTCTCTCGAGTAAGCATCGGTCGTATCGAATGCGGCCATTTTTTTTCACGAGTTTGGCGAAAAAAAAAAAAACGATTCCAAACGAACTTTTGTCCGATGGAAAATTTATTCGAAGAAAAAGAAATCGCATTTCTCTCGAAACAACGCGAAACATAAAGCTAGGGACGATGTAACGCTTTTCAACAGGTTGCATACTCCCAAAAATGAAAGGAACCGAGAACTGAAACTTTTAAAAACTGATATTTCGTAAAAAAAAATCAATTCACAACCGAAGAAAAAATAACAGGTAAACAAGAAGCTGAGAGTTCATCATTTCCATACTGTAAAATCGTATCATTTAGAATTTCCTATCATCCTGACCGAAGACAAGGTCACCCTATCACCAAACGAAGAGTACTTGCGAATGGATAGAGAGGGGAAGAAGGGACAAGGGACATACCGCATCTAACGAACGCACCCACAGGAACAGTTCACGAACGAAAGTAGCGAAAATTAAATACAAAAAAAAAACTACGCGACCCCTTCCATACAGAGAATCGACAACCTGTTGACGAGTAACACTTTCCACCACCGTTGTTCTTGTCTAGTTTCGTTATACCGTTCTCAGGGCGGCATTTTTCCGCAGCGAAGCTACGTCTCCTTTTCTGGGCGTAAAATGAAAATAATGTTTCCCTATTTGGGCGGAAAACGCAACAACAACAACAAATACTGTATTATCTAATCGTCTCGAGTATTGCAAAATTATTTCCTACGATCAACTATACATATGGATGGAGCGTCTCCCTTCATCAAGTTTCAAGCTTTCGACTGCATACACACTTGATTCACATTCATGATGAAGACTAGAGAGTATGCGGACCAACATCTCTATATCTGTTCATGTAAGCTGTCTTGGCGTCCACTTGAATTTTAGATGAAAAAAATACTAACTCGGTGGTCTCATAAGAGAGAAAAAATAACAGACGATCGAGTAATTTTCTTCGTTTTCTTAGGTCTGTGCTATCCATCTATGTAATCCCTGTAATGCACCCGTATCTGTTTTCTATATTTCGACATGATGTTTTAAATAGGCTACCCATAGAGATGCCTACTTTTCCCAAATCCAATTAGAGCATATATCGAAAAAAAATTCCAACATATAGAAAATCTCTTGAGCTTTCTACATTCCAGCTCTTTGCATCTTTTAATGCGAGGCTTAGATGTTTAAATGGCGCACGATTAAAAAAAAATCGGAAATACAAAATATTCGGATTCAAATCCTTATAAAACCATCTGAAAAACTAATCGATGAATATTCGGAGGTTGTATCTCCACCCAATGAAAAATTTTTAGCACAGTATAACCTCAATTTTGTAAACTAAAAAGTTTCAAGGGTTTCCCACGAATCTAAAAGCTTTACTTTAAAAGAATACTTTTATATAGTCTCAAATTTTCATGTTCTACTTAACTACCTTTCAACTCGTAAAGTACACAAGTTTTCAGCCATTAGACAGAACATCAAAATGTTGACTTTTTTTTTTTATTTACCTGAGAGATGAAACTTTCCAGCTTTTCTACGACCTTCCAAAAAAATAATTTTCTATTTTCAAATGAAGCTCACACGTACGTGCTCATCAAAATTTTTAATAGGAAGGAGTATGGTGAAATCCGCTCTACTCCAGAATTTACCGATGGAGGGAAGTAATTCTGAAGAATAAGCATACAAAACTGTATAATATTTTTCTGAGAGGGAAGGGGAGGGGACACATTTAATATATCTCCATTATAACTACCATATAACGAGAGCCAGAATTAAACCTCGGAGCATAAATAATTTTGTATCCAGTTTTTCATTATTTTTTTCTTTTCGATTAATGAAAATTTTGAAAAAAAAAATATATATCAATTAAAATATTGTAAAAAAATTTTCAATATAATTATTTAAATTTCTGAGCTACGCAGCAATTTACCCCCCTTACCCTTCAAACTCTTCGACCCTGCTTTCAACAGCTATTCGCCAATAATAGTAGAGGGTAGCAACACCTCAGCACGTGAAAAGCAACCATACCATATCCGCTGGAATTCGGATAGTGACGTGAAATTTTCAATTTACCATAGCTCCTTCAATTTTACAAGTAGGCAAAAATCGCATGGGACATTTTTTGTCGCGTACTTCAAGCACCATCGATTTCGAGAAAAAACATGTTCAACGGATGCAAAGTTTTTACCTGTGACGTCATCGTTCGCCATTTTTTTCTTCTTTAGTCCTATCTAAAAATGTTTTTTTTTTTTTTTGAACAACTTACATATGAAATGAATATAACAAGGGAGTAGAAAATATGCGAGTAATATTGTGGTTTCAAGTGCTGGCTATATTTCGATAACAAAATTTTCCATCGTTTGTTGAAAAATTAAGACGATTGGATTTTGCAAATTTTTAGCTACTTTCATAATTTTTTACTTACTTTTTTTTTTTTTTTAGTACTTTCGCAGGAAATTCTTAAATTTTGTCAATTTTAATTTCTGAAAATTGAAAATGGTAACACTGGCATTTTTTTTTTGCTGAAAACCCTCGGTAAAAGCACAATCTAGCTCACGTTTTCAATGCATTCTCCTTCGTTCTTTCAAACTCGATCATATTTGAATGTAGAACTGCAAACCCTTCGAAATAATGAATGCATCAACTTTGCATATTATAGCACATTTGGAGTAAAACGCATGTTTTTAGCATATTTGCACCTTGAAAACAGCATAAAATACGCGCATATTTTACCATTTTCGCAGCATATCATTTACCTCTGTACATATTATCAAAAAAAATGCAACCAAAAAGTTCACACGAAAAATACTCCGCGCGTAAAATCTCAAATACGTTCAAACGTTTGGAACCCTTCACCTATCTCCCTTGAAGAGAGAGCAAATATTTAAAAATCACTTTTTCTGTCAATTTTGAAAAGTAATATCCGTTTCTTTGAAATATTTTCTATTTCACTGAGCTTTTGACTAACACCAATCTCTCATGACGTCATCGCACACCAACAGCGCGATATATAAGGAGAAATGAGACTTGCGAGAGGGTGCGTATGATTCACATCCGCGTGAGCTATAAGAATACGATACACTCGTCTTTCGATTTCGTGACTCCTGTGCCAGGTTACGAATCCAAAGAGGAAATAATACAACCACAGAAAATTTACGCTGCTTGCTAGAAATGAAAAGAAAATATGGTTCTTTTTCTGATGAAAAACTTCTCCATGTTCGTCGTATCGTTTATTTCACCATCAACATCACTGTGCGAGAAGCTTTCGAAGAAATATGAATATGAAACTGATAAAATGGGTCGAAACCGAAGTTCAAAGTTTTTTTTTTCCCCTTTTCTTTTAATAAATGTTTTCTACACGATGAGGCAAGTTATTAACGTATACAGTAATGGATGCATTGTTTTAAAGAGACATACTGTAAGCAAGATAAAAGAAATGAAAAAAAAAAAATGACACGAAGCGACACTTTTATATTAGAATTCAGCAACAACTAAACACAACGTAAGATCCGTCCACACGTAGGATGATCAGCTTGTTCAGCTTGGATGATCAGCCTACGCTAATCAGCTTTGGATGATCATCTGTCGACGTCCACACTTATTCAGCTTTTTGCCATCGACAGAAGGAATCGGTACATTACATTACAGGAAAATATGTGAGGAAAAACTTAACTATTCTCCAAATAGAGTCAGTCATTATGAGAGATACGCGACAAGTACAATCGGTAGTGGTGAAAAGTAGGGTAGCATGAGTAATTTCTACCCTACTTTCACCCCCAAATGGTGAAAATGATGAAAAAAAATTCATTTTATAAAAAAAAAAATAAAAAAAATATGTAATAAAATTATTAGGAATTAATTTTGTAATCAAAAATAAATTCAGTTTTTAAATAATTTTTCAATATCCGAAGGTAATATTTTATATGAAAAAATTTACTAAAAATAATTAAAATTATTGTAGTGTTTTTAGGTGTCAAGTTTATGAAAAAAAATTTTGTTACTAATAAATTAATAATACTTACTGAAAAAATATATAAATTAATGATAATTTTATTTTATGTTAAATTTTTTGGCAAATAAAATATATTAGGATTCACACATTGCTACTCGCACAAACACTTTAAAAAAATATATAACTAAAAATTAGCATAATCTTTAGTAAATTTTGCGTTGTAAATAATTATTTTAATTTCAGAAAAATGGTCAGATGACCAAAAAAAGTAACTTTCTGATATTAAAATTATTATCATTCCATTGAACAATAAATTGTATGTGAAATGGCGAAAAATTATATTTGGATGAGCGAACGTGGATGATGCAGTCGCGTCCACACTATTCATCATCCTTTGAACAGACCGACATCAAGTCGATCGAGGATGACAGGCTGATCAGTCTCGTTCAGCTCAACGAGGCTGATCATCCAAACGTCCACACTACATTCATCCCAGGCTAATCATCCAGGCTGAACGAAGCTGATCATCCTCGTGTGGACGCACCTTAAAGGTTTTAAATATTTTTCTGAAACATAAATGTATACTACTGTTACCAACAGTTTAAGGAAAAAATTTACGCAATACTCGAGACCGAATTATGTATCAGTTATCTAACTGATGAAACACTAATTGATTTCCAATAATTTCAACTGTGAAAATATGAGATTCACTTTCATTGTTGAGACATAACATTTCAATAGATGGAAATGGAAAAAAACCTAAGCAGCCATGCCGCATTACTGGAGCTGAGTTTTTAACTGGGGCTTGTTTTGATTTAGTAATAACCATGCTCAACCGTTCATCACTACAGGCCACACCCAATACCATGTCTGAAAACCCCTACCCTATCCTTTCCAAAAACACTTAAGAAGTTCAATTTGGCACAAATGTAGTATTTCTTGCCATGAAATAATCATGCGAACACATATTTCTCAAATTATAACTATTTGAGGGTCCTCAAATTATCTTCAAATTTTGTAAATCCGCCATTTTGGATCCATTTTGACTCAAATTTAAGTGGTTATATTCTGGTCACAAACTAATCCTACACACAAAGTTTGACCATTCTAGGCCGATTTGGTGATGAGATATGGAAGATTCATGAAATTTCCTGCAGCAATTTCCCCTCCAAAAGCCGTTTTTTGCTCTAACTCCCCTCCAAAATCACTGAGGAAGCTAAAATCAAAATACGTTTGTCACTTGGGCTCATTTTATCATATGACACAGCAATAAAAAATTTTCGACCCCTCCTGTACCCCCACCACTATTTTAGGTTGGTAACCCCGCCTTCCCCCTCCAACATCATGTATGGAAGTGAATTCGGGATATAGTATACAACTTATCCCCAATAACCATATGAATTCATATTAATTACATTTTTACCAACTTGAGGCTCCTCAAGCTCTACTCAAAATTTTGATAATCCGCCATTTTGAATCCATTTTGATCCAAATTCAAGAGGTCATATTGTGGTCACCAACTAACCTCACACACAAAATTTGACCTCTTTAACTTGATTTGGTGGGGAGATATGGAAGATTCAAGAAATTTCATGACTCAAAACTTCCTCAAAAAGCCGTTTTTTGATCTAACTCCTCTCAATATGCACTCAAGAAGCTGAAATTTGGATATGTTAGTATCCGTGACTCACTCTTTCATATGAAATCAAAAACGAAAAATTTGAGCTATTTGCCCTTCTCCAGCCCCCTCAAAATTTGAGTGATCCGCCATTTTGAAATTTATCGAAAAAACAAAAAAACTATTTTTGCGTATTTGCAAGAAGAGTTCCTCACCGAATTTTGAGCGAATTTTATCCACACCCGCCTGCGCAAGGCGAGTGACACAAAAAACGCAATTTCTCAAAAACAGGTTTTTGCTAACTCGCCTCAAAATGCACTTAGGAAGCTGAAATTTAAATATGTTGGTGTCCGTGACTCACTCTTGCATATGAGATCAAAAACGAAAAATTTGAGCTATTTGCCTCTTCTCCAGCCCCCCTCAAAATTTGAGTGATCCGCCATTTTGAAAGTTTTCGAAAAAACAAAAAAAATACTTCTGCGCATTTTCAAGAAGAGTTCCTCACCAAATTTTGAGCGAATTTTATGAATACTCGCCGGCGCTACGCGTGGGGGAAAAAAAAATATATATATATATACCAAAAAGTTGGACATTTGCCAGATGATTACAAATGGTCTGAAACGCAAAGATTTGAAGACCCCACCCTCCCCCGACCTTCCCTTCCCAAATCAGGTAGGCTGTAATAGCTATCGTTTTGTTAAAAACCCAGCTAAAAAATTAAATAATTATTATCGGAATAAAAGTTCAAATAATTTCAACTAAACCAGCTCACTTCTCCTTCACATCATTCATTGCAAGATTAGAAATCATCATTTTCTCATTCTACCAAAAACAACAAAACTAATAATAACGAATTCGAACGACGACAGTTGCGGTTAACTTTATTCGCGCTCAGAAAACATCATACCACCCTCTTCACCTCCTCACCATCGTACTACCGATCGTAAACGTTTCAAATTACCTGGAACAATGTGCTGGTGGTAATTATAGAGTTGAGGAACCGTCTGCACGGTACGAGTGGAAAATCTTTTGTGTCGACTGTCTTCGTCATCGTCGCCGCCTCTATCGCACGTTTCTCCCAGGAAATGGATTTTTTCGTACCTATCTAAGAATCTGCAACAAATAAAATCGAACAATACACGTATTACCGTTAATCTTTTTCGTGCGAAAAAATAATAATAATGAATAAAATTCTATACAGTAAACAACATCAGTAACGATTAAACATCGATCATCGATTACAATAAAATCAATAGGTATCTTCCGTCCCCTATACCCACATGTGTAACAAATCAGTCGACCTAAATCGTTGACTTTTTTCAATTCGTATTCTCCTCTGGATCGGCTTCCATGAAAAGACGCCTCACACTGTGTAACAGTCGTCCAAAACGCATCGACGAATCAGGCCACCTAGCCGAAAGCTACGCGCGATTAATTAGCTCGCGTTGCAAAATACTTCTCGACTACGCGTGAGATTCTTCGATCCAACTCCAGGCGTAATAACGCATCAATCGCTCGTATAATGGAACGACCCTCTTCCTCGCCTCCAACACTTCATATTCAACCGCGACCACGAAGAAAAGCCACAATGGAGAATCTTCACATTGACCCGTTGTGTATCATCTTTTCAACATCGCATCGTACCCGTATAATATGATAATTGATATACGTATAATGTACATACATACAAGGGTACGTACGAATATACGTACATACTCGTCTATACAAGCGAATAAGAGAACTATTTTTCATCCGCGAACAGGGGTGTTTGGCCAAAATACAACTTTCGTTCGGTTCGGCTCCGGGCACGCGAAACACCCATTAAATAAGTTCCCATTCGACGAAGAAAAAAGCCGCCGAAGCTCGATGAAAATTTATTACGTACTCTCTTCGCGCGCTGCCCGAACACTGTAGAACGCTTTCGACATTTTCCATTATAAAATATGCAGCGATACGGATTCCAGCTTACGAAAGTTATTTTTTCGGTTAAACAGAGTGGAATGTGTGTGTGGTAGGAGGGAAAGACGAGAAGAAATTCTGAGTTGGATTTTGGTTACACGTCTAAGCTCCCCGCTTTCTACCCATAAAAAAGAAAAAACGTCCAACGATGACGTCATTACATATGGAAAAATAAACGTTCACTTTCGTCGTTCGTGAACGATTCGAAATCTGATAACAGAAAAAATTGAAGTTTTCAACTTAATATTTTATTGTAAATAAGTGTTCGAAAATAACGTAGGCGCGTAATCGTTAAAATCGTTAATTTTTCATCGAAATATAAAATCGTTCGCGAACGATTCAGATGAAAAATCTTTCAACGTTCATTTTTCCAACAGACAGGCCGTTTATGAACGATCAAGTTTTAGGATTTCTATAATGCGTCATTTCTCAACTTGATCACGAAGTCGTTCGCGAATGATTCGAATGAACATTTTTCACGCGTATGTTTCGGGACGACTTTGTATTTTCAAGGAACATTTACTTTTTCAATTCGAACACAACTTCGTTGCAAACGATTCATTCCGATATTTTCAACAAAATCGTTCACGAACGAATGAGCAAGCCATTTTCAACTCGAACATGAGTCGTTCGCGAAAGACTGGAACGAAAAAACCCGTGCGTTCATTTTCGTAGAAATCGTCCAAGACCGACGAAATAAATTATTTACGCAAATCTTAAATTTTTCAATTAAAATACAAAATTGTTCGCGAATGATTTCAACGAAAATTTTCGGGTGGTTGGTCAACTTACTAAGTTGTTCATCAAATTTGCTATTTTCAATAATTTTACATTTTTCGATTCAAGCCAATTTCGTTTACGAATGATTCAATTAAAAATTTACGATTTCACGCAACATTCTTTCTTCAGTTTCCTTTCATTGACCGAATCATTCGCGAACGACTCATCATGTTTTTTTTCGCAATCTTCGATACGACTGCATCAAACATTGCCTAAAAACTTCCACACTTTAAGCCCCATAAGTGGAGTCGTTCGTGAACGATTTCATTGAAGATGTGTACGTTAATTTCTTTGCGCCAACTCTACAGTTCGCGAATGATCATCTCAATATCCGTTTACATTTCACAGCCGCTTCCCAAACGATTCATTCAAAAATTTTTTACAATCGTGAGTTTTTTCAAATGAATACTCAATCGTTCGAGAACTACTGAGTCGGAAAATTCATAAAATCTTTCACAATGGTAACTTTATCGGAAGAGTCATTCGTGAACGCATCCATCGAACAATTTTCCGTAAGGTTCTTTGCACTAACTTGATTGTTCGTAAACGATTATTTCAAGGATCATCCGATTCAATTTGACGAAAGTTCGGAAATATTTCTCATTTGTGGTCATTTTTTCTTTTTCAATAAATACAGAATCATTCGCGAACGACTAGGTCGAAAATGTCCCAAACACTTCGGAAATCGGGTGAAGGGTTGTTTGCGAGCAAATCAATTACAAATTTCCTTTTCGACTGATTCAATTTCAAAGATTATCTACAATCGTTCTCGAATGATTCATTTAGTTTTTTGCTATCGTTCATTTTTGAAATGAATAAGTAGAATCGTTTTCGAACGAATAAATCGAAAAATTTTAAAAATATGTTCGAGAGTTTATTCGCATCAAGTAAATCGTTCGCGAACGATGACACGATAAATTATCCGAAATCGTTCATTTTTCAATTCGACAGCCGTTTGTAAATAATTCATTTTGGAATTGTTTCAACTAGATGAAGGTTATTCTCGAATAATTCCAACAATAATTTTACATCGTTTCTTATTCCATCTATAACTAACTCCAACGAAATTATTGCAGGTTATTCAGAAAAACTTGGCTTATAAATAATTTTTTGAATTCTTCATTTGCTGGAGATACGAAAAAACGAATACTCAACCGACTGACCTTGGGAAAAGCAAAGAGAAATAGGAAAATTGGGCGAAGAAAATACCCGACATCATCAAAATTAACATTTCAGTCCGCCTATAAAATTAAATACAATAAAACTTCTAAAAATAAAAACAGTAACGACCAAGTCCTTCCGAGAGCAATTATTCGGAAAAAAAAAATTGAAATAAAAAATCGCAAAGCAACATCACCATCCGCTACTCCGCCAAACCACTCCCCGATCCCATAACCACGACCTACCCAACAGGTGCACCAATTAACTCGCGTCGATTACGCGCAACCTCGCCCCCTCTCCCTGCACCAAAATCCCACGTACGCAGCGACGCCGTCGAAAAAACAACAACAACAGAAAATTACGTTAACGCAAACACCGATATCACGAGCGCGAACCAACGACGGACATGGGCTCCACCGCCGCCGCGTCGTATCGTAAAAAGCACGTGGTTGACAGACATCACCTGGGTAGACGGACACAGACACACGGAACAGCTGATAGGACGCGCGTTTTTCCCCTTCCGCTAGCATCCGCGCCTTCGCGCGCCGCGGAGTCTACTCTCCCGATATAGGTCAGTAACATTAAAAGGCATTACACACGCACTTCGGCACAGAGGTCTCCTCCGTTCCCCCCTCACCCCGCCTGGCGCTTCGGAAACGAGTGAAAAATATTCGCGGCTCTGCCCGCCGTCGCCAGTGTACCCGCGTACCAATCGTGGCATCACCGTGTACTCTGGCGTCTCAGCCGCGTACTACTACCGCTCCGCCGACCGACATCGAGTCAACCGTAATGTGTGTGTGATCGCCGCAGTAAAACGACGATGCATAGCCGCAGTGATAGCAGGCACGACGATACACTGCAACAATCGGGCCTTACAGTACCATCGAACTCGTCTTCGATCTGCAGCATTCGCCGTATTCCCAAGTATATAACTTCGAAACGCTACCGTCCGATTCGCGTTTAGGAAAATTCAAATTCACGCCCTAACCTCGAAACCTTATCTTTTCGTCGGTTCTGCGATGTTTGGGAAATTCTCACGAAAATTATCGACCACTGGAACTCCACCGATACGTTGGTATCTCCACGTACGATGTACGAAAAAAAAATCCGTTCTCGTTTATTGCGCCATTTACGTCACCCAGATCGTTTACGAGACCAATTCACGACCTTTTGGCGAACGTCTTTTCGACGTGATTCTTTTTCTGCGACGTTTTTCGTGTATTTTCGTCGTCACGTCCGTCCCAACCATTCACAATGCTTAATTTGCATACGTCTCATCGACTCTATCCGACCAACATACGGAATATACATGACAATTAGGTACCCAGTTTAAACGTCGAACGAAGAGCTCGTTGAGTTGGCGAACGAGTTGACATATATATACTCGATTTCAACCGCTTGACGTGACCAATCGTCTAAGCCAGAAATCTGTAAATCTCCTTCACTCGACCGATCAATACTTCGAAATAATAAATTACAAAGGTTTACTGACAATGTTTCTCCAACACAAAGTGCTCTTCATCACGTCTCAAGCATAATATTAAAAATTTAACGAAGTTTTCTCGAAAGTGCTCTATTCTATTTACCCTAAAAAATCACTACTTTTCTCTCCCCATCGAACAATAAGGATTAATTGTCCGACAATCAAAAATTAAAGCGTAAGCATCCATGCCACATTACTGGAGCTGAGTTTCTAGGCTCGTTCAGATTTGTCGAAAATGCTGGTAACATCTTCACACCTCACCCACATCCAGTACCAGACTGACTCCTCCCTTTCAGCACCCTACCCACAACCATCGTAAAAGCTGAACAGAAAAATACCACCTTCATGCTTATAAGGATTAGGTAAATCCATATCTACTAACTTTAACCTATTTAAGACCCCCCCCCAAAAAAAAAAAAATTCTACAATTTTTGGCCATTCGCTATTCAGAGCGAAAATGAAGAGATCATATTCTGGTACCAAACAAAACCTGCATGAAAAGTTCAAGCTTTCCGAGTACGTTCGGCGATGAGATAAAAATGATTTTGGAAATTGTCCGACATGATCCCCTATGCACATATTCCTTCTCTCACTAACTCCACTCCAAACCCACTTAGGAAGCTGAAATTTGAATAACTTTTACCTCGAGCTCACTCTCTCATATGCAACCCGAGCGGAAAATTTTCGAGTTTTCGTTTACTCGCACGATATTTTAAAAACAAAAATCACTTCTCTTCGACTACGACAACACTCGTGAAGATGGCTTTGGGATAGTATACGTCTCGTCCTCAGTAATCACATGAGCCTATATTCATCAAGTTTGAGTAATTTAAAACTCCTCGAGCCTTCTTCGAATTTCGATTTTCCACCATTTTGAATTCATTTCGATCCAAATTCGACCAGTTTCATCTTAATTTCCAACAAACCCCACGCGCAGTGTTCCAGCCTTCGAAGTTCATTTCGAAGAGATAAAGACAATTCGCGAAATTTCCCAACTCGATTCCCCATTCAAAAGCCATTCTTCTCTGTAACTCCTTTGCAAAACTTACTTCGTAAGCTAAAAATCGAACGTCTAAGTCAAGAAATTACGATCGAATTTACGTCTTTTCGTTTACCTCGCCACATTTTGAGGACTATACACCCCCTTTCCCTCGTCCTATTTACCACCTCCGAAATTCTCGTACAAGATCATTTGGTATACACGTAGCATACTTCCAACAATTACCATCAATCACACGAGCCCATATTCATCAAACCTAAACAATCCGAGATTCCTTAAGCCTTCTTCGAATTTTGACAATCCGCCATTTTGGATCTATTGTGAACCAAATTGAAAGGCTTGTAATTTGACGAGGAAGTTTGAGCTTTTCGGATCAATTTGGAGCGAGCATAATCGTGAAAGACTTCGAGAAATACAAAGACTCAAAAGCTCTATCTGCTCGGGGGGGGGGGGCGGCAGAGACATAAAAATGTCGAAAAACAGGAAATATCACAAAAATATTTAAAAAACAACTTATTTTAGGGAGCGAAGAAAAATAAAATATTCACATTAGAAAACATATCATAACCGAAAAATACACTCAAGGGGAAGGGTTAACTCGTTGAAAAAATTATTAAAAATGAGTAAATATTAAAATTGACAACTAACCCCTTCTCACTCCTCTAGGAAACTGTAAACGAATATTTATGTCATTTGGGCCTATTTTATTTCATGAATTCGTAGTACAAAATGTTCGACATCCCATTTTCAACAACACCTGTGAATGTAGTTGGGAGATATGGGATATATCTTGCCCTTAGTAATATTATTCGAGCCCATATTTATCAAATTTGAGGTATTTGAAGCTTCCTCAAGCCTTCTTCGAATCTTGATCGTACACCGTTTTGGATCTATTTTGAAACAAATTCAGAATTTCTTAGATCAATTAAATGAGAAGATATGGAAGATTCAAAAAATACGATGACTCGCTATCCTATTTCGAAATATTGGAAAATTATAAAAAAATATTAAAAAAAAACTATCATACAAAGTTGAAGAAAAATAAAATATTTTCATTAGAAAACATTCTGCACGTAATAACTCAAACAAATTTCGAAAAAGATGCTTAGGACGAGGTGAGTAATTTTTTGAAAAAAAAAAAAATAATAATAATGTAATAATGATAATGATAATAAATAAATAAAAGTGAAACTGTAATTAGCAATCCCCTCCTTCCGTAAGTGAAATTTGAATATTCAAGTAATTCGGGCTTACTTTGTCACAAGAAATCTTGATAAAAAA
The DNA here is from genome assembly GCA_009761765.1 of Phenacoccus solenopsis. Taxonomy (NCBI): domain Eukaryota; kingdom Metazoa; phylum Arthropoda; class Insecta; order Hemiptera; family Pseudococcidae; genus Phenacoccus; species Phenacoccus solenopsis. The sequence continues at coordinate 5,247 of VFXL01000431.1, read as the reverse complement.
TGTTCGAATTCTGAAGTTTATTCACATCCCTTCTTGAGGACATTACCCTCTCTTTCTCCCCTTCAACGACCGCTTTCGAAAAGTCATTCTTTGCTTAAACTTCCCTTCAAATTTGCTTAAGAAGTTGAAATTTGAATACGTCGGTCTCCTCGCCTCAATGGATATATGATGCTGAGACTTGAGGATCCCTTCAGCCACTCTCAAAATTCGAGTGTACCATTATTTTGAGTCGAATCAAAAATCTAAAAAAAGTGCAAGGAACAACTTCTGATCAAATTTTTTGGACTACAAGTGGGGAGGGGGAAGAGGTATACATACATAAAGAACAAAGCTGAGCATTTGCGATTTAATTGAAAATGGACTAAAATGTCGACATTTAAAGAACCCCCCTTCCTCGACCATTCCTTCCCACCAAGAGGTAAACTGCAATAGCTATCGTTTTCATCGAAAACTCGCCTAAAGAACCGTCATTTAATTCGCATCCATCGTGTTCTCGCGACTCATCAAGACCGACCCACGCGATCGGTCTCGGTAACCGCACACCACCTCAGCTCAGCCCGACTACCAAGGGCGTTAATCGCTCGCGGGCGCCACAATTTCGATTAATCGAATATCCATTACGCGATCGTCGGCTCGAGCTATTAAAACGACTCAGCGAGACGGTAATTGCATTTCGTAATCGATATCTCGGACACGCACACTCGCCTTTCCGTGCGAGTTCGTCGCCGAAATAAAAACCGCGCAAGCGATACGAGTCTTTTATTGAAAAATTCGCGTTCTAGTCAGTCGCCCTCGTATGACTCACCTTAAGTAAATCTGTTTCAACGCCACTTCGCCGTTCACGCATTGTTTCAGGCTGTCGAACTGGTCGGTGATCGTGCCCCATTCGTTTCTCTGATTCACCTGTAACAACGCACAAAAGTTCGATTAGTTACGCTTTTTATCGCCGGCTACAATAATAAAAATTGAAGTAACGCAGATACGGGCTACCGCAGTACGCGGCGCGCAGTTATCGTACGTTATTATTTATTACATTACGCCTCGGTCATCCATCACCTTGGCTTCACCTTGGAACGTAATCGTATACGTACGCGCGTTTTCGACGGTTCCATTTTAATTTTTTTTTTTTTTAAATGATAATATTCTTCGTTTACGATCGACGCAAATAACTTAATTTGTAGGCATTTCCTCGTCTCGCCGCAGCATTCCGTTTGAAATAACGACGTCGCGTCGCGACGATACGCGCCAAGTTCGTTACACTCGACTCGACGTCGTTTCGTACATCGTACCGTACTGTATCGTTCGATGGGATATGTGTTACTTTTTCGACACTATACCACTACACTTTACAACTTGAAAAGGATAATTTAATAAAATTACCGCGATCATTTGTGTCGTAAATATTTTATTAGTTTCTTCATTAGCCAAAGTTAGAATTTTACTATTTATATCTTTCGAAGAAACAAGCACCTGATCAGATATGTTGAGCACATCGTATTACGTGAATGGAATACTCGGCTCGAATAAACATTGTAAATTACACCCAGCGTGTTATTATTCAGAACTTAAAATATTTATGGTGGAAAAATCAAAAGTCGTCGGTCTCTGGCATAATGCATCAGGTACACGTGTCGTTTATTAAAAATACGAAAAATTAAAATTCATTCATTCGTACTTTTTTCGATGAGAAAACTCGCGTCAAGTTTTTTTCCCTTCTTATTTCAATTTCTCAAAAATGAACAGAAAAGATTCACAAATGAACATACATGCCAACGTGGAAGGCGATACTGGCGATAGAAGGGGATGGTGGTAGAGGAACCGAAATTGTCGCATTCTTCGGACATTTTCAGCATATTTAAAATCGAGTTGTTAGTGACTGGTCATTTCAAAAGTTATAAACGTTCATAATTCAATGTTTAAACTAAAGTCGTTCACGAACTATTCGTTCAAAACTTCCTCATGAATTCAACATCATATGACAACAGCCATGACTCGCTTTAACATTCAATGAAAAACGTTAATTTTTCGATTGAATTGGGTATCGTTCGCGAATGATTCGATTCATAATTTTTTGTAGTCGTTCCTTTTTCAAATTAAAATACTTGCGGGAAAACACTTTCAACATTAGAACTTATACAAAAAATTAAATAGCATCGAAAAAATTTGTAATTTTCTAAAATCGTTCATTTATTGAACACACGTAACATCGTTCACGAATGATTCGATTTTAAATGTTCCGAAACACTCCGTTTCTTAAATCAACAAGAAACGTTTCGCAGGTGCATCAGTTCAAAATACTCTTGAAAAATATCAATTACTGAACCAAACTTGTGATCGTTCACGAACGATTCCATTTGACATGGTACTTCGCGAATGATTAATGTGCATAATTTCGAAATACTGTTCATTTTACGAATTTAAATTAAACGATTCGTGAAATACATTATTGCAACTTCTTAAATTATCTTTCAGTTGAACAGACACTGATCGTTCGCGAACGATTCGATAAACAGAATCATTCATTTTCTAATTCTATACGAGATATTGAATAAATTTGTAATTCTTTCAGTACGATTCATTTACGTAATAATGACGGAGTCGTTCGCGAATGATTCAATTAAACATTATATGAAATCGTTCGGGAACGATTAGGTTAAGAATTGTTCAAACTCGTTCAGTCAGCATTGAATCGTTCGCAATGTTTTGTTTCATAAACAACTGAAATAAGTATTTTTTCGATCGGGCGCGCAATCATTCGCGAATGATTCTATTTACAATTTTCCAAGATTCGTTTTTTTCTCAATCTGACAGGAAATCGTTCGCGAATGATTCTACTTACGATTTACCAGGATTCGTTTTTTTTTTCAATTTGACAAGAAATCGTTACCGAATAATTCGATTCTACTATTGTGAAATCGTAATTTTGTCTAATACACATGAAATCGTTCGCGAACGATTCGACTCATAATTTCCTAAAGAAGCTCGTTAATTTTTTTTTTTTTAATCCAACTTAGCATATGAGGAACATGACAACATCAGTTGACACAGAAATGGTCAGATTCATATTTTCCAAGAGTATTCAATCTTCATTTAGATACGGAATCGTTCACGAATGATTTTGTTCGCAAATTATTAAAATCTTATATTTTCTAATTAAAAGTGAAATTTCAAAGAAATCTATCACAGATTTTTCAAACACAAAAAATAAAATATTTCGTGATTTCCACAATTATTAGAAGCGAAGTCCTTCACGGAATATCCAAATTCCAAATTCCAAACTTCGAATACTAATTGGAAACATTATAAAAATTAATCATATCTTAAGGAATTCATTAAAGCGAAATTTTCTTTCTCATTTCAATTCATAACAAAAATAATGATGAAAAAAATTTAAAAAAAAATTAATTATTTTTTTGGCAAGAATTTAAATAAAATTACTCTATGAAGAACTCTACTCGAAGGAAAAACCTCCCAAATCAACGTCCAATTCGTTCGATGCGAATTTCATCGACGCGCGCGACTCATTTCAACGACCCAGCGCGAGCGATATTAAACAACGAAAAGAGAAAAACACCGCCGTCGAACGCGCTCGCAATAAACACACGAGAAGCGCCCGAGTAACCGAGTTTTTCTCGCTCTTATCACCAAACGCCGGCGACACGGCGACCGGTGAAAAATCCATGTGATCGTCGAAACCGACCCAACGTGTAGCGGCACGTACAGCCGCACAAGCGTGTACGCGCCAAAACACACGTTCTGATAACGGCGATAGTTGGAAAACGCACGTGGTTAGATTTTCGGGGGCGCGCGGTTACCTCGACCATGACGTCACAACCAGTAAGGAGATACTAGCGGTACTTCCACCACGACCGCGTCGCGCTCGAGACACTCACCTATTAACGGATTTGGCTAAGGGTTATTTAAGGAATCACATACCTGCATATCGAAGTTACCCTCTACCCCTCCACTCCTACACACTACAAGTTGAACATACCGCTCGTACTCGTCGAGCGAGGACTTCGTACCATCGCAGCACGCTGGGAAAAACAAACGTCGCCTTCGAACTGCACAAGCATACCACCACACAAGCATCGTTCGGTGCATACACACACGATCGTCGCAATGCTCGCAAGTTTTGTCGAAGCTTGCACCGTTATGTCGGTGCGGCCGCTCTTGTTGTTACCACGGTCCACGTGCTTTGCTGGGATATCCCTCGTGTACCGCTACACTAACGCGCCGCCATCGTCGATAACGTCGCCGTCGCCGTAGAGGGGGTATTTTGATCTTGGCATTGACGACGGCCTAAATTTCTGCCGACGCTACCGCCCGTTCGTTCTCGTCCTCCCCCTTACCCGGCCGGCTAATATCTACAACATAGTACACGTCGTCGTCGAGCCCGCGCTTTTTCCATCCTCAAGCCCCTCCACTTCACAACTCGAGTATTCCCTATAAATCGCGTAATAGGTATACCTTAACGTGTTATCGCGAGCTCGAGTTCGAAAACAGCGAAATGCAAAAACCACCCGTTCGTTCACGATTACTCTTCCTTCCGAAATTCCATTCGTCCACTCCGTTCAAATCGAAAATTCCATCGCGATAGCCGACAACGAAGAACAAAAAACCGAGTCGATAAAATCGATAGATTCGAAATCGAATACCAAAATTCCGGACAACGAATAGCGTTAAATTAAAAACCCCCCGTCGACTACTCTACGATCTTCGAAGGAATGAATTGTGCGGCTGACATCACCGGTTCCGTTTATTAATTTCAAATTATTTGGAAACCTACCAAACCGTACGCACGACGATCGGTGACGGCAATTCGAAGCTGCTGGATTCGGTGAGACGGGAACTCGTGTATTTCCAAAATAGTCAGCCGTCCTATCATCACTAATCCTGCAGCATCTCTCGTCGGCCGAATTTTCTACCAAGGCTCAGAATAAACAATGCAGATTTCGTTTAGTCGCGCCATCGAATCTATAATTAATTCGAGCCATCGATAAGAGTTTTCCGGGAATTTCTATCACCATCGTATTTCTCGGCGAGTGTCACCTTTTCGAAGAATAACTTACTTCGTCTAATTCCCCGTACACGTACACATATTTCATGTCCACGTACTCGCAAGCTAACACCGCAGCTATAAATTTGAGTTCGAAATCAACCGAAAAAATTCAAATCAGAAAAAAAAACTACCGAATTTTTCGACCAACAAAAATCGTTGTTGACCGACAGAGACCTCTCATCCTG
>VFXL01000430.1:0-29657 GCA_009761765.1 Phenacoccus solenopsis | reverse complement strand
ATACGAATTGGCGACATTTTTTTTCTATTTTCGTTCGAATACGAAAGATAAACGGAAATTAACGCATCGAAAAGAATATTAATCTTATTTGTGGAGATTTTTTTCAAATAAGGTACATTAAATACGGGTACCTATTTAGTTAAAAATACCATCACCCAAACTTATAGACTAAATGGTTCGTATCAGCTATAAAACACGACTATTCATCCGAGCTAAAGCTGAATACGTTTACTTATGCAATTATGCATACATTTCTGTCTTCAAATTAGCTACATCCACTTAGGCTTATAGCTTATTATTTTTTATGTTCGTATCAATTTTATGTTCTTTTGTATTATTAATTACCTGGAGTTGTCTGCCAACTTAAGCCTCCAATGAACATTTTTCTGAAACAAAAGAAAATTTTAACCATTAGTAATTTTATTTATAAACCGTGTAAAAATGTGATTCTCGATTCGAGCAAGTGCTGCGAGCATATTCAATAGGTAATTAACACTGTTTTTCTTTTCACATAACTACTCATTAGTAAACATGAGGGATACCGAAGTAATTATTTCAAATCGACAAATACGTAAATTATTCGTGCACTTAAATCCTCAAAATATAACAAATTAATATGTACTTAGCTACCTACTCGTTGTTCTAACAGACACGAAAAGAAAAGGAAAAATAAAGTGATATACTGCATGTGGGCACATATACTTTACAGTAGACAACTTAACTTTTTTGTACGCAACAAATCATTTTTTTCGGCCAGTTAAAAAAAAAACGAAAAAAATTTTTTCTTCATTTTTTTAGTTTTTGATGAAAAACTAAGCTTACCAACCTACTCCATATGAAAAGGAGGGGAGGGAAGACATCAAATTTCATGTTTCAGACCATTAGTAGTTGATTACCTACATGACCACCAAAAAGTTGACCACATTTTCGCGTTCTATACAAGCAATGGTACAATATGATGCAAAAATCGTCTCAATTGTAGCGCAGATCTCCCTAGCTAATCAACGTTACACATTCAATACATACTCGTACATAAATATGTACAAAACTTTGTCATATGCGATACGGAGGTCTTTCTATAATACAGTTAAATTTACCTTCTGCCAACAAATACAGCCTTCAGCACAGAATTATTTGCTGTATTCGAGTCCATAAGAGACAGAATTCCTGTGAACGAAATCGCATTAAAGGAGAGGTGAGGGCTGTAACGCTGGGCTCCAGCATTCGGGTCCTTTCAAATTCAGAATGTATGATTTTTGACCACATGTCATACCTTGATGCGTTGAAATATATTTAAAATCTTACAGAAATTCATTACTTCCCTAATCTTTTTTTATTGAGGGAAAAAAACAGGCAATGAAAAAAGCATAAATTTTGGGGAAAAAAAAAAAGAAATAAACATTTTCAACTTCTTGATAGAATTTTGAATACTTAATTTTGAAGAATGAAAATTTTCGGGATATTGGGAAGAATCAAAAACTCTCTAAGAAAAATAAGAACAAATGTCTCAAGTTTCGAACGTAAAAAATATAGTTGAAAAATAACAGCTAACATTTTTATTAAAAAAAAAAAAAAAAAAAAAAAAAATTAAAAAAGTTTGCAAAAAAAAAAGAAGAGAATTCTCTACCAGAAATCTGCAATATACTAATGAAAAAATGAAGTAGAGGTGGGAAGGTGATGGTACAAAAATTGTAGTCAGCACCCAGCCCACGTTAGCTTAATATAGCCCTGCATGTGAAAGCTACGATTTTGAGCTCTACCCTTGCGTACTCAATACGATTAATTCACATGTAATGGGGATTTCAAGTAAATTTTCTGAAGTTTGCTAGTGCCTCTCTTTTGCAAAAAAAGTGTAAGTGTGTAGATTTTCACGGCAAATTTAAAGTTGATTCTTTGTTTATCATAAAAAAAAAAAAAAAAAAAAAAAACTCAAAAAGGATAAAACTTGAAAAAACCAATACGAGTATATCGAACCATGTGAATACACCTACACGATTCGAGTAAGCTGAAACATTTACTCGGTAAATAAAAAAAAAAAAAAATCAGATACTAAAGGAAGAAACGATACTCGAGAAGAACAAAACTCAAATGAAAGACTGGCAACGTAAGATGTGCACTGACACGCACGTAAAACAAACCTATAAGTTTTAATATTGTTCAATTTATACGTACAGATGGCGGTATTAAAAATACATATTCCGACGTCGACTTCCATTCAAATAAATTTCACATTTGCAATAGGCATAAAATACGCGCGAGACGAACGGTAACATCGGCATATTGTATCAACCTGCTTGGTGTCATGTTCAAGGCGAAATGGAAAATTCGAATTTTAGACTATACGCCGAAAAATATGACATACGTATATCGAAAGGAGAATGGAGGCGATGGTAAGAAAAACGGCTGACTTCATAGAACGCCGAGTTAGCCGGAATCTTGGTGGGGTGCGTTCAATTTTCTAGATGAGAGAATTTAACGAGGAATTTTATATAGCAGACACAGACACGTTTTGGAAATTGAATATTAGGTACCGCGAAATACACGGTGAAGAGGGACGGAGTACGCGGTCTTTGATTTATCCTATATAGTTTCGACGTTACGTTGTTTACATCGTCGTCTACGATACACGATGGCGCGCAAACATTACGTAACTAAATCAAGACCAATTAAATTAGCGCTTTGTCGAACCAACGTCAGCTAAAAAACCAAGCTGGCCTCGCCTCGGTAATCCGGTCACCAAAGCGATGAATCGGAATACGCGCTTTCAAAGGTGAGGACTAAAGGAGGAATCTTTTTTAACCCTTATTTTTCGCCATTCGCTTCGGTGTTATTATTCTGCGAACCTTGAAACCGTGTCTCGAAACAAAATTACGAGAAAATGAATTTTACATTCTTGAAATTTCACCGTGAAATAGGTTTAGAAGAAAAATAACTCTCCTTTCATTTTCGCAACCAATGAAAAATCTAATAGGAAGTTAGAAACTGGAAAAACGATTTTCCGGTCTTCGAAAATTATTTCTCATCGGCAGAAAAAAATTCCCCTGTTTGTAACCCGTCAATATCAATTTTTATTTCTTTTAAAGCATTCCCGAGGCTATAAGTCGGTTCGCCGCATTATGTATTCTTCGTTCTTCGCAAATGACAAGCCCTATGTAACTTCACTTCGAATATTAAAATCCGCCATGGTAAAACAAATTCATTCTTTTCAGTCATAAACGTTGGAGAAAGTTTAATGAAAAATTTTCTCCGTCGGGCGCCCAGCCCGCGGTTTCCGTATAGATAAAAATCTATTCTTACAAAAAAATTCCTCCAACGTTTTCCGACACTGTGTACCTTTTGTGTTGTCGGCGAATAGTTCGAAATCATGCGAGATATTTTTTCACATGCGGAATACGCCTTGGGAGTGTAATTTCTGAGCTGACTTTTAATGGGTTTTTGTTACTGCGAGGACATTTGCGAATAATTTGAAAAACAAAATAGATGAAATGGTGGATCATCCACTGATACTAATTTACATTCGAGGACATATTACCATAACCCCTACCGCTTCGAGTGTTGGGGAATTCTGCGCGATGGAATATTAATGTAAGGCTGAAATTCACAGAAGTACTACTTATCAGATGTAATGACCAATAACAGTATCATTTACGTTAGGTCCTAACTTTACTTTTACATCGTATGCGATACCTACTATATGGAAGTGGATAGAATCCACTTCACTATACAATCAAATTACTAATACATGTGGCTAGACTTTTAATAATGTTGCTTTTTCAAATTTCTATCTTCGGACCAAATTAGGTGGTAACACAATGCGAGCATTGATAAATTAATAAATTTAATAATTGTATTTAGTTATTGTGAATTGAAGTCAATTTCTTCTGTTATTATTAGTAGTACAGAGGACTGAGCAGTTTCATTCGTAAAAATATACATTTTTGATTGCAAATGTGAAAAAATGAATTAGCGCAGAACATTGCGTTTGTCGTTTTATTTTGAGTCTGAAAATAATTATATTTCAGCCCCATATTCTAATCATACACAGAGGTAGGCAAACGTCTGGCAACGACGTTCAACATTTCGAAAAATTAAATGAGACTAAAAACTTCAAATTTATAGTTTAAAAAAGTAAACATGAGCAAACACATAAACCAAAGCTTTTTTTCATTATTCACATTCTCAAAATAATTTTTCCAATATATTACAAATTTAAAAACCCGAATCAACGATTTTTTGAATTTTTCATATTTTTAGAAATTTACATTTTTTTTCCGATTCTTCGATTTATCGAGTTTTTTTAATCAAGTTTTCGTTAACGTTTGTACATGTAAACTTGAAAAATGAAAACCAACAAAATCTCACTTATGTATTTATTGAAATTATTTCGAATTCACAAAATTCCAAAAATCGTCATTCATTTTATCGACTTTTGGAATTTCTAAAATTTTAACAGCAGAAAAAAATATCTCTTAAAATGTGTTGGTGATTTTTAAGACCGTTCAAGTTCGACAACTCTTCAACTTAATGAATTTTCAGGCTACATTAGCTGACTTTTACCCGCCACTAGTGAACAAGAGCTGAAACTGGTATAGGAGCAAGTATTGCTATTGGAAGCCAAATATTAAACGGAAATTGAGCACTTTTTAAAATTCTAGCAAGTCTAAATCAAATAGAAAATCATTTATAAAAATTAGGATACGTTAATTTTCATAACTTAAAGAAATCAACTTGCTTGCAACCAGGCTCGTGATTAGCCAGTCATTTCAAGGGGAATTATCTACATTCCAGAGGGGACTTTGACTTCTTTTTTCTTGATTGGTACTATTATATTGAATACAAAATTTTACTGGGACTAAAATTTTAACAGAGTGGGCTTAGCTCTTTAGCCCCACCCAGGCTTCGAGCCTGCTTGCACCACACATGAAATACGTCTTTCAACTGTAATAATTAGTTATGAAAATTGTCACAAGAATACATGGTAGAATCAGAATCGAATTTTTATGTTGCGGAGCAAGCGGATGCTTCAAGTATTTTTTAGAAAATGAAAGAACAAGGGAGAAGTAGTTACCAAATGACTCTAAGAAAACATGAAAAAATATTCATTCCTCTGCCAAAATATGGTCAATATTATCGATGCTTTTCTTCAAAAACCACGTAAATCCAAATATATAAATTTTTCAGGAACGAGTATTTTATTTTGGGTGACAGACTTACGAGGTTTCTTTTTTTACGGATAGAAGCGCTAGTTGATGATTTGGACTTACGAGGTTTTCAAAATCGAATTCCTCGACTTTTTTTACATAAGAAACCACTTAAAAGTGATTTTGCCAAAAGTCGCACTTACGTGGTTTTTGAAGAAAAGCATCGATATTCAAAAATTCTAAAATTTCAAGAAAACTGATTTTTGGTAATTTCATTTTTTTTTTCATTCAAAAGTTACATTATGTAGTCTGAAGTTGGAAAAAATTTTGGTAATCAGCTCTTACAACATTTGAATTTTGAATTTTTTTTTAATTTATTCGAAAAAGCACTATTTGGGGTATTATGGAAAATAAATAATAAATTGCTAATCTATAGGTAAAGTGCCTAGTATGCGCTTGATTAGAGATTTTTAAATCTCAGGAAACAAAATGAATCCGATTTTTACTTCATAGGGATTCCCAAAATTTTTTTTCCCAAACTATAAATTATTTCGAAATAAAACATCTTAATTCGTTTTTTTTTTTTTTTTTTTTTTTTTAGTAGTGCCATGTACTGCGGCTTAGGCCAGAGGCAGTACATGGCACTACTAAAAAAAAAAACCTTTGTGAGGTTGGAATTATGTATATTTAGTCTCCTGAAGATTCAAAGGCTCAAATAAAGTTCATACCATGCATATGAGCGATAAATTACCTATTTATTATTATTATTTTTTAAATGTTATTTAATAAAAAAAATTTTTAAGTTTACATCTATTGAATTTTGAAAGAACTGAGATGCTACATTTTTTTCCACAAAAAATTTCAAATTGCTCTAATAAAATTTTCAACTTTTCAAATTGAATACTTTGATTTCAAGACTGAATTTTTATTTCACATTATCTGAAGGTTATTTGATAACACTTTTCTCTTCATCTCTTCACTTTTTGGTAAACTGGAAATTCAGCACACATTAGGAATTACGAGCATTATATTGAAATTTTTCATGAAAGAAAAGAGAAAAATTATTTATGGAATAATGGATGAGATTTTTTTACAAACTCATTGCTACACTATACCTTGTCTGACATAGATAATATAATAAAAAAAAATCATAAATCATTATAGAAGGCCTATTAACATGCCAAGTAAATGTGATTTTTTTTAACTAAAAAATACAAGAAAATAAAATATCGAGAGTCAACGTTCAAATAAAAATTCATAAGTAGTCATATAATTTATCACAATTAAAATCGCTTTCATTGGTCATGTATTTTCAGGGCTAAGAAAAGGAAAGGGGCAGAAAAGACATATTGCTCCCTCTCCCGAGTCGCAGGAGAACCGAAGATGCAAATTTTAGGTAGGAAAACTTTTCATAATTATAATTGGATTTTTTAAAATTAATTTTTGATCAATTTTTTTTCAAACTTTCATTGAATAAAAAAAATAGCGGAAAAGTAGGCACAAAAATTATTATTGTTCATGACCCGATTGCGGGTCTTTCTGGCTCTATGCATGTGAGAGATATTTCTATCACTATCACTAAGCCTCGCAAAAAGGATGTTTATTTTATACCTGATAAAAAAATAGAGCATCCCTTAGAAAGTAATACTTGGTACTTGAGTGACATCTATGAATTTAGCCCTAAAATACAAACATTATACTGACGACATCATCTCTTCAAGTCCTTCGTACGATCAAGTAAGCCGCAATAGCTTTGTTTTTTTTCAACACAGTTAACCCCAAGAATGAACATTACTTTGGACATGCGAAATAAAAATATGTACATCGAAGTAGCTTCGATTTCATCGACGATTTCTCGAAAAAAATATCGAATTTCAAATTTCAATCGCATTCTTTATAGTTTCCCGCCGACAAAACGGGTAGACTATTCAACTGGATGTTGGTACGAATACATAACTCGCTTCCTTTCGACATTCATTCATACAAACACGCTAGATAACTATCAGCAGCTCGTCAAAACGGTACATAAATCTTTATTACTCGTAAACCAGCGGAGCTTTCATTTTACTACCATATACATAGGATCTACATACTCTGTTTTGGGAATCTATCGGTGGCCGGGTAAATACGCGAATCGGTACGAGACCCTTCGTCCCGCCTTAATTATAAACCGAAAACGAAGCGTATTAATTTTGCGTATTAGCCGGCTGTTACTCTTGCAGCTTTGGTATTAATCGCTTCTGCGATACAGATTGTGTATAGACTCGGGTCATACGCGGTAGTAATAAAAATTAATTACTGACGTCGACCTAACTAAATACTGTAGAATGAATACACGTATACAAATAAAACCAGACAATGGCAACCTTGTTCGAAATTATGACAATACAAGTAAGGCAAGGACGTTTCGAAAAAACCTAAAAATAACGAAACTCGTTTCACTCATTTCTTTCTTTTTTTTAATGATTGATAATTTAAGGTAAACGAATTCACATTCGGTCGGCTTAATTCGTTCTTATACGGTGCGAATGGGATGTAATTAAGCGCGAACGATAATTTGATCAACCGACTCGACGATGTCTCGACATCAGGTGTCGTCCGACTCGTTATCGTCGCCCGTTCCACGTTGATTTCCGCACGCACGAGGCTGCCTCGAGGCGGCATCTATATCGTGATTTCCATCGCTTTTTCGCTTCGATTGAAATCCCGCTAAACGATTTAATTTAACGCGAAAAATACCTCTTGTCATTTCCAGTCGTCGAAAAGAGGATAACAACGGTCGTATATGACAAAACATCCAGACGTTACGTAATACCTGTTTTATGCATCGAATGAAAAATATATAGGTTCTTTTTTCGTTATTAATTTAAATAAATTGAAACTCTTAATTATCTCGTCCGCGCAATACTTCCAAATAATTATTAATTACTCGAGTGCTGAAAAAAATAAGGGTTCATCAATCTTCATTTTTCGCGTACCAAATCAGATAAAAGCTGAACGTTTTGATAACCTTTGAAAGCCCAAATGAACTCCACTATAAATTAACCAACGACAATATCGCGTTGAAATCTGTAAACGTCGAATGCATTAAGATGCTGACTCGCCTAATTCACAGATAAATTATAACGATATATAAGTGCTATATACTATACACCAAAACGCAGCTCAGAAGCGTATTGCAATGAGACTATTCGGGCATACGTATACGCAATCGTAAATACCAGATAACGATGAAGTTCATAGATAAAGAACATGAATTATGAGCCAAATCAAGATAGTGCAAAGTCTCATTCATTTACCGATGAGTAACGATGATGTATTTATAAGGAATTTACGCTTAAAAAACAAAAAATCATATCGTAAAAATGAAAAATATTCTTCGCTACAATCAAATACTACCCGATCTTTGACACGATTAGGTCTAGCTTATTGGTCATTGGTCATTACAGGTAGCATTTATATCGGTTCAGTCGGTCCACTAAAAGGTATTATTTTCAGAAAATCAATAATAATTAAGATTTTAACAGATTAAGAATAAAAAAGTTTAAGGTGTTTTTCCCATGAGTCGTACTCTTAAATTAATCGAAGCTGAATGGTTTTTTAGTAAAGGATATCGGAGCGATGATCTCTTTGAAATGATTAGTGAAGGTATTTTAGATTTAATCTTCAACACATTTGTGTTTTAAGGGTGTATTTCAGTAGGTAATTTAGGTAGGTAAGAAAAGCCTTTCATATCTGAAAGGTATAACGACGGGTTCTTAATCACCTGTTTTAATTTTTCCATATAGGATTTAATGAAGTTCAATGCACCGAAGTACGATGACCTTTTATAATTTTTTAATCTGAAATGGTTCGAATTGGAGAAATTTTCTAGGATGATCTCTAAAATATAATGAACTCATTTGAACCAAACGAATCGTGGAGTCGATATGGAAAAATGTAAGGAGTAAATTATTTTAATTTTCGAACCAAATAATTCATTTCACACAAAAAATTCTTTTATAAAATTACAAATAATTCTGTATTAATTATAAATTTTTAAGGTGAACAAATACACTCAGTAGTATTTCACGTATACAAGTGAAAGGCATGATTTTATAAAATCAACAAGATCGTATTTTCAACAAAACTATATGTAAATAGGACATAGGCGAACATATTTACATTACCTACTTGTTGAATTTTTTGGAAGCTGATATACATAACGGCAAAACGAAATAGCTAAAATTTTTCTCTCGAAGGGAATCCTAATTAAAAGTTGCCGCAAAAACGTACCTAAATTTTCACGAAATGACATAAAAATTTTACCGAAGTAATTTACGCTCAAAGTTTAACGTGAATATTATACAGGAAAAAAATTGGAAATTTTAATTTTCTCTAATTTAAACAACAAAATCGTAAAGAACTGAAGTATTTTGTTTCATAACATTCCATTACGAAGTTTTCGATTACTGAGCTGAAGTAAGAAAAAACTCAATTTTCGAATGATTTTCAGTAATGCTTGAATTTTGAATTTTTGAGCACCGATTATTTCAAGAAAATTACAAAATGTTCCATAAAACTTTTAATTACTACCCGTTCAAAAATAGGAAAAAAACATTTGCGTGCATTTTCGAGGTTAAATATGGATAATGGATATCCTTGAAAACCATCACCGCAGTTTAAAGCTTGATACTCTCTTCATTTTTCTCTAGAAGTATCTAAAAGCTTTCATACTTATTGACCTCAAAATCGTATGAGTTCTTGTTTATGAAATTTTCAACATCTGAGGCTAATTAAGCACTTCTCAAATATATAGAGGCATTCATCATACTGGGTCCATTTTGACCTAAACTTACACGATTATATATTGTGATATTTAAACAACCTCATTATATCATAGTCCATTATAATTGGCGAGAATATGTTCAGCTCGAACCAACTTCAACATTTGAACAGAGAGAATATTTTCTTCATGGATATGTAGAGAGCAGCTCCACTAACAACATACTAAAAATTCCCATTCTTAAATCGTGAGTGTAGCCCCGGCGAAGAAGGGTTTGGAACAACTCAAAAAATATATTTTCGCTATATCTTCTCTAGGTTTGAATGTAGGGTAAAAATAGTTCAGTGCAATTTTGTTCTTCTATTAATTTCCCGCAACTTTTATTTGAACTTTTTTTTGCTACGATCCGTAGGTGAGGAGTTGGGGGTGTTGGAAACTAGGTAACTCAGGAGATTCACTACAAATGATATAATTATGACGTGTGATATTATATAAGAAGACGAAAAATCCATAAGCGGCGACTGGTGCCTGCATATCAATCCAATTACTACCTTACGGAGATCTCAGCCCCCTACCCTTCCCCTCTAATGCATACCCACCAAAGTACGAATATTTTCATGTGAGTGAAATAAGTCTAAAGTGCTACATAATTACATATGGCATTTTTCAACTACACACCAACTTCATATGTGTAATAAAAATATTCATAGTTAAGGTAGGTATCACTCAGGGATGAAGGGAGTGAAATAAGACCTCCTGGGTTGGTATGCAGTTACCAGTCATCTTATATGCACTTTTCATTCGAATATACGACGTCACATATCATAACTGAATCAATTTTAATAGAGCCCATACAGAACCAAATTTCAAACACCCCTAACTCCTCACCTATAGATCGTAGAAAAAAAAATGTTCATTTAAAAGTTATAGGAAATTTAATATTAAATAAAATTGCATCCGACTATTTTTACCCTACATTCAACCGTTGAGAAGATATATCGAGAAAACCAAATCGCTACGTAAAAGTTTAACAGGTACATTATCTTGGCACGAAATTTCTTGATAAGAACCTAAAATTAGGCAAAAAAATGAACTCCGACTGAATCTATCTGACTTCGAAGTGCCTTCGAAAGATTTCACTGTGACTTGAGGAGTTACTACAAAATCATGTTTGTTTCTAGTCTTATTGGCCTTTCTACATAGCACCCAGCTTTACACATTTACCTAAAACCTACACATCGATGCGCCTCTAGCCATAATAGCTGTACATGGCTCGTAAAAAGAGAAAAAAAAAGAATTGGTCTCTAATATATTCTATACCATTTGAAGTGTGAAGATTAACAATTTAAGCTCTCAGGGTATGTAACGATTTTTTATAAGTAAAAACAAAAAAAAAAACTATCCAAAAAACTTCAAGCTGTAAACTTACAGCAGAATATTACTCTCAATGAAAAATAAGAATAAGTAGTAATTTATTTTATTCATTTTTAATTTTTAAATTAAAAATAAATTAAATCATTCGAACATGAACATAAAAAAAAATTAGATTTTGTTTATCTTAATTTTAAAAAAATTTAAAAATTATTGGAATTTAAATTATTTGAATTTCTAGTTGTTCAAAGAAATAAATTTTTTTTGAACATCAAATATGATGATGATAACGATGATCTTGAATTCCCTTTTCATACAAGACTATGTAATCTGAAATCTGATATGTCTCTTCAACTTTTCAAAGGATACAAAATGCTTTTGGAGTTCGATCAAGAAATCAAAAATCAACTGGAAAAGTGATCTAATCACTAATATAAAATATTTCCTTCAAGCTTCCTTAACGAATTCGTACAACTCGTAAATTCTGATACAAATTGACGATGATTTTCGACAACACTATTCATGCTTTCAGGCCAACACATCAAAGATACCTACACATGTCATCACCGGAGAACCATATTTAAACGCGACAAAAGACACCCATCAGCAATGGCTGACGGAAACACGGCACGGCGACGAAGAAATGTTGTAATTTCTTATAATTTCTTCGTTCGAATTACCATATATACGCGAACCACAAACGTGATTATGGAATGAAATTGCATAAAAAGGAAATACTGGCGCGCATCGGCAGCCCGCATAATACAAAAACATCTGTGGTAATTATTCCAAATTTATCAAAACACAATGAATCTTCTTCGTTCCGCTGGTACACAGCTAGAACGAAATATTCTACGCGGTAATACCGCTAAAAAGGATCATTTTTACGAAACGCGCGTTAACCGAGAACGATACTAAAATGTTGTTGAAAATTTATACGGTACGCTCATCGCGGAATTACACCTATATACGAAAATCTTCGTTTATTTTAAAATCCAACCGCAACCAAACCACGGCGATTTGTTGGTTCAATACATTCTACCAACGATATAAAAATCAATTTGCATAAAATCTCGCGTGTGTTTTCACCGTAAGCTCCAAACGAATGCACAAAATATCGGTGTAAAAATATTCAAATTCGATAACAATGTATTTTTTTCCATTAACATCTTCCCTACTTAATTAACGTTCTGTTAATATTTGTGTAGAAAATTTCGCCGTACGAATAAACACACCTAATACAGAATACGAAAGCAGAGACAAAATATTAGAAATAACAGAAAAAAAAAAACACCACGCATGTACTTAATTTCAATTAATAAGTATTCGAGCCCCAGACACAACGGTAAAGCAAACATCGTCACTTCTCCACCGACCAGATTGGAACCGGCGCGGCGAGGAAATCGCGTGACCAAATGGAACCGGCGAGTACTAAATTACGTCGTAAAGAGGTGTCGCTGTCGTCGTACACGACGTAAGGGCAAATGATAGTAAAAATCTCGCTCAATAGTATCAAACGAACAAGATAAAAATACGCGTATAGCGGTCAACCAGCAGACGACGAATTTCAAAGTTGAACGCCGCGCCGATCGCAAAATCCTTCGTTTAATTTATCGTTAACAGCGACGTTTAAAGACAACGCGTGATTTAATTTGAAATACGACTTCTCGAAATATAACAACGAGAAAATATTTTTGAAGAATTTAATAAAAATAATGACACATATAATTTATAAAGTAGACGTTTCATATTCTTCTTACGGACGACAGAGGAGGAAAAGAGGGAGCGAACGCGGCGCGGTTATTCATTATAAAACGCCGGGCGCGAACGAGCGCGGCGTTTCGAGTAAAGTGGAAGTGAAACGCGATTTTTTTAAACTGGAAGCCGGATATATCTTGACATTTTTCCTTCAACTTTGGCCATGGTTTGTAAATTTATTCTTACCCTAAGACGGCTCGTTAATTCTTTTTCATTTTTTTTCGAGCGAAAATAATTTCGTCGCAACAAAAGTCATAATTAGTATTAATCTATTTTAACCGAAGAACCGCGGCGAGAATTTAGAAAAATTAATCGTGTGAAAATATTTTTTTTTGAAAACGCAAATTATTCTTTTCCATCGTCGTCTCTACGTATATACGAGCAGCATTTACTTGGGTGCGATGTATCAAGTCTAGAAATACCCAGGGAAGGGTAAGGGGAAATCAACAAAGACTTGGAGATCTCATTATGACTTCCAAAGAAATGGAAAAATATTCAAAAGCAAAATATTATCGAATTAAAAAAATTGTAAGCAGTTATGCCACATTACCAGAGCTAAGCTTCCAAAGATGGCATGCCATGGCCTGTAGATAATGCCAGGGATCTCATTACACCCAAGTCCAATAAGAAGTTGAATTAGGGATAGGTAACATCTGACTTAAGTTTGATTATTTCAAACCACCAGAATGTTCTTAAATTTTCGATTCATTCTACCATTGGCACACTAGGAATTCGAAAATATATGGATGATTCAAGACAATAATTTGATTTTAACCTTCAAAAGCTGATTTTCGTTTCCCCTCCCCCCTCCCCTTTCAAGTTCAATAAGAAAGGTAAAATTTCAATAAGTTCGAAATTTCAGCCCTCTCTATTATACATCAGGATAAAAAATCTTTTAACTTTCACATACCATCTGGAGCATGATAAGTCATTGTTTTTCCTTCCAACATAATTCTTGGATTTCAGTTTGGGATGTAGAGTATTTCTCGACTCCGGTAATCATTTTTATTATATTCGAGCTATTTGAGGCGCCTCAAGGCTTTTTCAAATTTTGGTTACTCGCCATATTAGAATCACTTTGATTAAAATTCAAGGAGGCATATTCTGCTTCCTCAGCAAACAAGCTTAAGAAATTTTTACTTTTTTAGGTGGATTTAGCGAAGAGGTATAGAAAATATCAGAAAGTCATGATTTGAAATGTCCTCATAAAGCTGTTTTTTTCTTCAACTCCCCTCCAAATTCATTAAGGAAGCTGAAATGTGGATTCCGATATCCTTTCTAAATGGTATAAGCTGTAATAGCTATTGTTTTTATAAAACACTCAGATAAAAAAGTCGACAAATAAATGAACGTAAAATAAGAAATGCTCAAAAAATGAAATGAAAAAAAAAGCAAAAAGTTCAAAGAATAAAAATAATGCTTGGAAACAAGAAATACTCATCAATAGTGAAAAATTCAAAAACCAAAAAAATTAAAATTGCGAAATATTTTGTAAAAACAACGATAAAGGCAACAAAAAACATTTAAAACTTCAACATGTTAAAAAAAATTGTTTAATGTAGAGGAAAATGATACAAAAATTATTTTAAAAAAAGTTCAAACGATTAAAAAATGTATAAAAATAAGAAAAGGTTTATCAGTTGAAAAAAAAAACCCAAACAGAAAAATTAAAAAATGAGAACTATTTTTTTTAAACTGATAATGAAAGTGAAGGAAATTTGTTAAAGTGAAAAATGTTGGAAAAAAAAGAAATGAACAAAGTACTTCAAAAATTATGAGAAATAGTACAATACAATCACTTCTTTTTTCAAGTATAAGATATACAAAAGCCAAAAATGTTCACCAATTCAAAAGCAAAAAAAAAAAAAAAAACATTGTAAATGAAAATAATGAAAAAATATTCCAAAAACAAAAAATAAATAAATAAATAAATAAAAATTAAGAAATGTTTCAAGGTAATGCATTTTCAAAAAATGAAAAACAAAAATATTTAAAAGATTAAAAATGACTAAAAAGAAAAATTCTCATCAATTTAAAAAAAAAAAAATTCAAAAACGAAGAGAATACAAAATTTAAAATATATGTAATTATGAAGACAAAAAGAAGCTTTTCCGTGCCCCTGGCCTTTGTAGCAGTATATGGCACGTAAATGAAGATAAGTAAGTAAGGAAGTAAGTATGTAAGTAAGTAAGTAAGTAAGTAAGTAAGTAAGTAAGTAAGTAAGTAAGTACGTAAGAAATCCAACAATAAAAAATGTTTGAAAAAACAATTGTAGAACAATAAAATTTAATTAACAAATTTTCTACCCTATGTACATTTGTTAATTTAAATACAACTAAAACAAATAAAGAATTATGCAAAAATTCGAAAATATTCAAAAACAAGAAAAACACATTTAAAAAATTGTTTCCACTATTCTGTGATGTGTACCCTATTACTCATCCTGACTTGAGATACATATCATGGGGTACATTTTGACTGCCTAATTATCTCGTGCCAACAATTTTTTTTCCTCGATAAGAAGAGTAATGTTTAAGACATGTTGAAATTGAGACATCAGTAGCTTCAAACACCTCGACTAATCTGTGTATGTATTAAGATGTATTGAGTTGGCATCAGGTAGTCGATATTAGAGCTAGTTGAGGAGACTAAGAAGCAAGTACATGGAAAGTGGCTATTTTATTCGTTCTCATAGAAGATAAATAAACGATTCCAGTACGCCAAGACATTATCTATAGAGATCATAGTCAACGGGTGCATAAAAATAAAAAACGTAAGCAGCCAAGCAGCATTACCGAAGGTAAGTTTTTAATTGAGGTCTGTTAAGGTTGGCACATAACGTTGCTAAACCCTTTATTTAAAGACCTCCTCCTCCGGCTCCCTCCTTAATCAGATAGTCTATAATAGCTATCGTTTTTATTGAAAACTCAGCTAGTAAATTCGGAAAAATATTTCATTAAGACAGTCGAAAAGTATCTCTCAGTGGTCACCATCAAGTCTCTACCACGCCGAAGAACACGGTCTGGTGAATTCGCCAAACTTACTCATTCCAGAAGGAATTTTTTTTCAGCGAGTCCCTAAATCCAAAAATAAACGAGCGTTTGCGAAGGAAGCGCATACCGGTATGGTCGAACGGATGGAGTTTCTTTTCTCGAGAAGAATGTGTCCATATGCACGTATACAAAAATGCTTTTAGATTTACTTAGTCAACTTGCCAAAATCAATACGATGATCGACAATTTACTTTAACTTCAAACATGTCATCTACTCGTTTAGACCAGGAACCGTAGGCACGTGGGTTCGACATAGCGTTGGTATTGGTATTCCTGTATGGTGAAAGATATGATGCTGCATGAGTCGATCGGAAACATCGCGGTTGGAATGAGGCGAAGCGAATGTGATCGCTTTTTAGCGTTAAAAACAACGTAATAATCTCACGTGGAGAGATTAAAAACAAATAAAAAATTACATAAATTTGCGCGGCGTCGGTGCACTTTCGCGAATGGTAAGAAGTGACATCGAATTGGGTGACGAGTACTAAATGAATGACAAAGTAGATAATTTGGCTAGAGAGTTGAGACAGCTGTACGAATATTAATTACGATAAACAAACGCCACATAAAACGGAATTTATTCACCCACGTAATGGGCGACGCGGCGTTAAAAAAATAGTACATGTTTACACGAAAAAAATTCATAAAAATCATTACAAATTACAAAAATACCATATTAATCTTCGTCGGTGTACGCGTTAATAGGGGGCGAGAATTTAATCGTCGGTTCGACGACGAACGAAGTGTAAGGTTAAAAATTATTAAAATCCATTATAATAATTTCGCGAGAGCCGGTAAGAAAGGTAAGAAAGGCGCACGCAATAAAGAACGAATTACTCGGCCAGGCGTTCGGTCGGTGGGTCCGATACGAAGGCGATTTCGCGCAGTTCGCGCCTCCGTGCGAGGATTAGGAGGCGCGAAAACTCGCAAACACTCGAGAATTTTCATTTTGCCGGCGAATTTTCATTCGTCGAGCGAAGCGGTCGGGGCGCGAAATACGAGAAAATAATACGAGAGCGAGGCGAGCTGAAGATGAATTAAAATTAACGCGATAAGATTTAACAAACGGGTCAAGATCCATCTTTGATAAATGCGGGCAATTTTTTAGAGCGTTTTCCATCTGGCCGATGTCCCGAGTCGCCCGCTGCGTTCGACTCCCCTCCGTGCGAGCGGCGCGAGCGCCGGATCCGCACGCCGAAATACGACGAACGCAATTACGACGACAACGCCCTCTTAACTCTTCGCTCGTCCTCGTCCTAACGCGTTCTCATCGAAATTGGCAACGAATTTACGCCGAGCCGTCATTTTCTACACCGTTGTAAGGTACGAAAAAATCCGCTGGGAAAACAATGGCACAGATTCTCCGTTGTCTCTTCGCAATTTGGGAAACGATCCAACGACTTCGTTCCCTTTTCCGTCGCATACTTTAACGCAACCGAGAGAACCGACTGAGATATATAACCCTCGGCGTTTTAATTTCAAACGCTGGCAATCGAAATATTTTACGTATTAGTTATTTTGACGGATTTCGTTCAACTTTTCTCGCCGGTGTATCTTTGGTGCGATTTCGTCGCCCCCCCCCACCGCCGAGTTTACGAGGCGATAGAAAATTACGCGCGTTACGTCAACCAGCCACAGGACGTCGCGAATCGCCGCCCAAAGCGTTATTCGTGCCGGTGCGAAGCATCTCGTATCTTTAACCGTGCACGTCCATTAGTCAGCGGTTAACCAACGGGTTCGGGCCCGATAGTTGGAAAAACGAATTTAAATTTTGCAACGAGCGAGAAAAAAAATTGCCAGATTACTCGTTTCGATGCATTATACGTTACGAGGGCGAATTCAACGTTTCAATATTACGGCGGGAAATTTATGTCGGTGTTTAATTTTGGAAACGGTACTTCGATCAAATGCTGATGCCGCCATTTTCAAAACGGCTCTTATATATAGAAATTTATGTACTTCGGAACGCTCCTAATGGTTCTTTTTGTTACCTTACCCTAAGCGTATCGCTGCTCTCGGATTAAAACTATTTGTATTAATATGAATCTTGGGGGATCCGTTTTTTTTTTTTGTCGATGGCTCCAGCGTTGTTAACCTTATGGAACGGAGTCGAACGAGTACGAATGTACATTGGTAGGCGGGAAATTCGAGGGCAATGGTCAGAGAATATCACATTGGAAATTTCAATTATAATATTTTTTCATCGCGTATTTCTCAACGAGAAACTCGACGAACGTGAAGAATAAGAACATTATAACACCCATCGTTAGTTCTTTGGTGCGATCTCACGTGGAATTTGGATGTTTAATTTGATTCTCTAACTTCAAAAAGGATATTATTAAAATTAAAAAAATTCACGAGAGATTCTAGAGATATCTTTATTATACATTGTGTCTAACTGATTTTAACATCCCCAAGCGCCAAATTTCCTTCATCCACAAAAAGTATTCGTTATTTCATTTCTTTTCATTTCTTTTTACGGGATTAAGAAATTAAAACATAAATAATTCTTTCTCCATGATTTAAATTCATAATTTACAAGATTATGAATGTTTTTAAAGTTTAAACGTTTTATGCCAGTTAATTTTGCAACACTGATTTTGGAAGAAATGTAACATTTTTTTATGAAAGGGAATTTTGCGCTAAGGGGTGTTAAAATCAGTTAGACACAGTGTAGAGATTTTCTATGATATTATTCCTATCATAAAATTAATTTTTTTTTATATAATTTTAGATTTTTTTATTCATTCGATTATAAATTTAATTTTTTTTTTATTTATATTATTAATTGTATTAATAGTTATTTTCATATATGAAAGTTATATTAATATAATAATTTTATTTTTATTTTTAATTTATTTAAGTAGTTACTTTTGGAGTATAAAATTCAGAGTCTTGTTGCAACCACGTTGCTATAAGACATTTCAAACTATTAAATTAAAGATTCAAATTTATGTGATGAAATGAAAATAGTTACTCCTAGAATCACTTCTAGATACCTTAGAATATTCTGTTTAGAGAGCTTTAAAAAATTAAAAAATTCGACCTTATTCTTTTTAAATAGATAATGCTATTAATAAAATTATGAGGAAAGCGAGGAAACTAGAGATATGTTTGAAATGGGGTGGAACGCTTATGAAATGAGGCTGATGGAGGTGCTGGAGAAAGAGATAGGGATTTAATTCAAGTTGGAAAGGATACGAGGATGGGAGGAGAGGAATGAGAATGAGCATTTTTCACAAGATTATAACTAGGCATCGTAATAGACTATAATGTGGATTAAACGTGCCACCTTATAATTGGCCAAACTGGTTGTGTAAAAGACACTCAAATATCTGTGATTGAAATTAAAAATAAAAAAATTTGTGTTGCCCTTAAGTTTGGAGACAATTGGTAAATTTTATTCTGGGATAATTAACTGATGATCAAAGCTAGATTTACGTATAAGCAGCGGCTGAGCTGCCTGCTAAAGCGTAAACTTTTAAGAGCCCAACTGTTGAAGAATATTTAAATTTTTTTTACTTATTAAATTCGTGTAAAAGTTACTGTATGTATTATCATGTCATTTTCGCCATAATTATGAGATGAGAAACCTAAAATGTGACTGAATGGTGGATTCTGAATCTTCAAGGAGACCAGAGAAGATTCGGGAAGAAGGAGCGAGCGATCGTGTATAGGAACTATATTTTGGGTACTCTAGAAGGACATATTTCACTGTCAGCTGGATAGAGCACATAGGGGTAGGACAGTTTGAGAAAGATGATGAGAATGAGTCAGGGTACGATGACCTATGCGAAATCTGCAAAGGGAAACCTCGTAATTATTTATTTCATTTTATTATTTTTAATTTTATTTATTTATTATTTATTATTTACAAATATGTAATTTTTAAAATTTTTACACATCATTATTACATATGATTGCTATTATTTACCAGTTATCAGATATCTTTGTACCTACCTACCTACCAACCTCTCCCTTTTTCCCTCCTTTCTTCCTTCCTTCCTTCGTACCTACCCACCTACCTACCTACCCACACACATTTGAAAAAAAATTGATTGATTTTCGTTTTGTGTCGAGGGCGCGGAAAAAATATGATTATAATTCAAGGAAGACTGGTTACATGCCCCAAGAGCTAGTTCAATAATCTTCGAACACAAAAAAAAAATGCCCTAACGAACCAGTGGTGTAGCCAGAAATTTCTTATGAGGGGAAGGGAACGAAGAAAAATCTTTGAAAGAAACTAAAAGGCACTCATTCGCCATACATGCACAATTTTATTGCACTAAATGAAAAATTCAGGGCATGGAACCGAATTAACTAATTTTCTATTGTTTTTTTGTTTTTTTTTTAACAAATTTCAAAATCTTATAATTATTGAAAAATAATGAAATTTTCTTCCACAAAAAATTCGTAAAAATTACTTTTCTCTCTTTTAAATATTATTTTTACACTAAGACTTCCATATTGAATAGAATGACTGCAAAACAATCTCCTTAGCTCGTGTATTTTATGTATTTTTAGTTTCATTATTCTTTCACTTAAATTTACTCAACAGTCTAATTTTAAGAGCTCAATGGGCTTTCCATAAAATTAAAAAAAGTTCATTACCAACTGACGAATATATTATCAAAGATTCCATTACAGAAAGAATTCAACGCTCTACGACGCGCTTAAAAATTGCACATCGTTACAAGGCTATAAGTTCATCTCTAAACTAAGCATTTTGATATCATCAACATAATGATTCTTTAATCGCTGTAAGTTCAGGAGGTGATCGATAAAAACAAAGAGTCGTCTTTCTAATTACCAAGTATCTTTTGTATTCAATGAATGAATCAGTGCCGCGTCTTCCACGTCAATACCTATTTTTTTTTCTCTCTTAAATCGTTTGTAAGGGAGCATTAAATCTGAATTTATTTAGTTTGAATGGAACGTATTGTATTTATTACATCAAAAATAAGAAGTTTTAAAATGTATCCATCAGTAATACTTATTCTTCAACTTTTTTAAAAAAATAATTTTTTTTAAATAATTACAGAAACATCTTTGGCTAAAGATGTTTTGTAAAAACCCAAAGAGTTCAGCTGAAGATTTCTATTGAAAATATTTTTTATATAATTTTCTTACCTAAAAGCTTTTTTTTCTCAAAAATCGACAATATTACATCCATACTACTAATGGCTTGAAATTGATACGAATATGGTTTCGATACTTCGACGACCGTATGACAAAGCCTAGAGGGTTTAAAATGAATTTTTTTCGCATTTTCGAGAGGAGTTGTAACTGAAAATAGTATTTTATGATCCTAAAATGCATTCAATTTTTTCATCAAAATTTTACAATAAAAACTTTCATGTTGAATTGAGCAAAATTTTTTCAGAAAACAGACATTCGTAAAAATTTGGTTATGTTTTTCAAGCTACAAAAAACAACTCCTGACTAAGGCTATCCTTGGAAAAAAAAACCTATTTCTTTCCAGCTCAAAATGCTTACGTCTACGATGTTAAAGAAACGGAACATTTTTCCAAATTAAATAATCTTTTACTCCACTCTCATTTCCACCTTTCACCACACTGTCTCCATACTCGATCTGGCACCGATTTCAGAAAACTCCACGAAAAAAGAACTCGACTATTCTAATTCCAAACACAGATATTAAAAACACACGCTTCGGAATTTTCCTCCACGCCTCGAAAAAACTCGGTAAATCAAATTTATTCTCGCGTTACGCGCGAAGAAGAAGAAAAAAAAAACTGAAGGAAAAATCTAAACGATTCTTATGTACTCGTATTCGAATGTAACGAATATTTGTTTCTTGTTTCTTTACGGTTTGTTAGTTTGATTTGGATATATTTATTCAGATTTATCGGCTCGCCCCCTCTTCTCTTATTCCCAAGTATTTTCATCGTTTATTCTTCTCCTTCGTTTCCTTATACACTTCACGTATGCTTAGTTTCGTATTTACCTAGTTCGTGCTAGGATTTTTTGAATGGTACAATTAATAAATTACCGTATTAGACGAGAATTAAAGGATTAACCATCTCTAAGTATCGATCACGATGATGAGAACATGCTAGGAGCATCTCGTAATACGACTAGATAATCCGCGTGACTGCCGAATCGGTTTTCAGAAGTGTAGAAATCAAGAAAAACTATAAGCTGATAATCGTTTATTATTTATAATAGGTAATGGGTCTGCGAAATGGGCATCTCCAAGTTAAGCCATTGTTTACCTATATTGACTGAAGTAAAAATCTAATACGGTTTATTCCTTTTGAATTTCGTAACACATTTTTACACACTTACTCGAATCGTTAAAATTTTAAAAAATCGAAACTATAAAGATTTACCAAAAGTAGGTAACCCGAGCGGATGCGGTAATTAAGTAAAATGGGTTCGACGGATACGAAGTTATATTAATTGAAGCGAACTGGTTTAATTTCCCGATTCTTTTTTTGCAAATGTGAATACATATAAGCGACAATTTCCGTTTACATATACCACAGCATGACGTCAACCCTTGAACCTTTACGGTATGTTCTTGATCTACTTCCATGGTTTAGACAAATACTGGGCACCATTAATTCCTCACCTGAACCTATTTAAACGCGTTTAATTAAACAAGCGATAAAGATTCGATACAGATGAAACCACGAGATAATATATGCGGAAACTGATTACGTAATATCGTCGATGAAACATTGCCCCTTCGACAGGTCGACGCTACCTTAAAAAAAAAATTCCAATTAATTCGGTCAACTTATTATTCGCGTCGACGAAATACGCCAGCATTTTATCAACAATATCATCTGTATCGAATATCAGTCGTTGGAATAACGTAAAAAACGATACTGCGCCGTCGGGTTTCTACATTAATTTACGATTGAGAATTTGACCCGCGCTCCGTTCATTCATCATTCGGTCATATCGCGTTAGCTGATTTTACTTTACACCACGGTCCTCTTAATTATAGTTCATTACGGCCCGCATATACATATAAACTACTCGTACGTGTAAAGTTTTCAATATACAGAAGAGTTAAATCAACGTTAAATGAAAATATTTAGCTTTTTAAATTAACGATACGACATTAACGTTGCTCGTAAATTTTCCGTTTTGTAATTGTCAACTGTGCCGCGCTCCGAAGCACATATGTATATATTGTACGCGATAGAAGGATAGAAGAGGCGTAATAATGCGCGATCGAACGCCGCAAAATACGCGAAAAAAAAATACCGTCAGCTCGAACGTGTCGAATCAACGATAGAACGTCTAAGGGAGTATAAGCTTCGAAGAAGTTCTCCATCATCAGGCTCGACAGGGTAGTCTTCATAAACAAAAAATTGGAGTTTTAAATCAGATGAAACGCCGAAAATTAAATAGGTAGTTTTTCATTTAAGGGTTCTTAAATTTCGGTAAACGTTAATTTTTGCTCTATGGAAATTCGAATAAAATTAAGAACTACCATGCTCGAACAAGATAAAAAATATTGCGAAATTCAGAAATATATTTAGCGACATACAAGTTTCAGTGATAGGTGAAAACAATTGATAAAATAATTTTTCATACTTGCGGGAGGAAAGCGCTACTTTACCTCCCGCTCGCTAATCGCTATGGTCTCAAACGAGCGCTTTTCTTCCGCATTTAGGAAAAATTTCGATCACTACTCGGGAGAACAATTGATTCCAGACTCCGAGTGATTTATCACCTGAGCAAACCTCACACTCGCCAAGAATCACTTTTACCTCCCTATTTGTGAAATATACTGTTTTCAGATAAGTATTATTTTCCCATACCACTGATAAATAGCAATCCGACCGTTCCATCCTTTGACTATAGAGTATTTATAATGACTGGTCTAGGTTCTAATTGGTCATATGTTACGTGCGTAATGACCAATCATAACGCTAGAATGTGATAAAATGTAGGTAGTTTCATTTCTACCTTCCTAAATAATATCGTTCAGTTTTCAGGGAACGACTAAAATTCGTTTGTGATTTGAATCATCAGCTGATTTGTGTTTTTATTTTATGAGTTAGTCGAGGTAAATTTATAACATTCCAACATGCTGATTGGTTGTTACAGGCGTGACGTATGAGCAATTAGAACCTAGACCAGTCATTATAAATACTCTATATAGTATATGGACCCAGTTATAATGTAAAAACTATCATCAGACATCCTACTGGGAAAGAACGCTTCTGATTGGTTAATCTATATTGTCTACGATAAAATCATCGCAATGTGGAGCTATTCTTGTACTACAATGTGAATCACAAATCAAAATTATGAACTAGTTATTTACACTTTAAGGTGTATTGATTTACTCTGGAGTTAAGGTGTATTTTTATTTTATTTCTTTACCGAAAGTTGTTTACTGATAACGAATTATCCAATCAGAAGCGTTCCTTCCCAATAGGATGTCTGACGAATGATTTATCTAAAATCACCTAATACCTAGCTGGGTCCATATGCTATATAGTCAAAGGTTCCATCGATGGCAGCAGTGGCATAGCCGAGAATTTTTTGGGGGATAAGGAGGTAGAGTTGGTGAAATATCGAAAACTATCGATAATTCCAAATATCGATAGTTATCGATAACTTTTATACGTTATAAAAAATTTTTATGCAAATAAAGCAAAGTTTTTGTCTAAAATATACAACTGGTAACACTGTTGTTAGTTACTATAAATTTACAAGACTAAAAGTCAATAAAATCTATGATGCAACTGATGCAAGCCAAAAAATAAAAAAAGGCAAAGATGCGAACGTGATTTAAATTTTAGTTCAATGTTAAACAAGACGATCATGTTAGTAAAATGTTCCTTTGTGATTGCCCCATTTGTGTGTAAAAAGAGCTTTTAGATAAACGTCCCCACTCCACCCCCAAATGGAAATCAAAGCATAATTTAACCCGAAACCTAAACAAAAATAGGAATCAGAACTACGCACCTATCAATCTGAACAGTGATTTTTTCAATCCCTTCACCCGAGCATTTGCAACTCTTTCCATTTTCTAACAGCCTTTCTCTTCATGTGAATGATATTAATTATTTGAATTCCAACGATAAATTATTAAATTTATGTATTTCAAAGTTAATATTTAACTTTCCTTTAAAAATTTATTTCTACCATTTTCAGGTTATGCGATTTATTTAATTTCTTTTCAATTTAGAAAAATATTATTAATTGAATCTAAGCAAAGATTACAATAAAATTCACATAAAATAAAACAAATCGTGACTGATTTCCTTTCAACTTTCTAACCGAATATTTCGAAAAATTGGCTAAAGAGTACGCACATAATGAACGACAACCCCGACATTTTTTTAAAGGCTTATTTTTAATTAATATCTACTTTATTTAGCAATTTTCATATTTCATACAACACACTTCACCGGATCCGGGAGGTTATTAAATAAAAATGTAATACAAAAGGAAAAGGATTACGAGATTTCATTCTTTTCTCGCTGATGCTTAAAAAAATAGAAAATGTTTTCGAGATCCGAAATGACGTAGGGAAAAAAGGATATTCCCGCGGATTACGTTAGGCGTACAATATATAAGTTGATATTCGTTTTTACGTATATAGGTGTATGCAAATTCTAAAACATAGAAAATAAAAACTTTCCAGTCTTTTAACAACTCTTTCATACCTTCGGTATGAATTTTACATCAGGGTAGCGAAAAAAAGTGTGTTTGAATTTTCTTTTTCTTTCGTATCGAATTTCACTTAATTTAATTTTCACGCATACAATTAAGTAACCAAACTGTGTATGAGCGGTATCGAACAAATCTGAGGTAACGTTTAGACGAAACTGTAAAAAAAATTCAATTTGCGAAAATTTCGCATCCTATTAGCACATAACGAACGAAACTCATCGTTATATAGGATTTAATTCGAAACATTGTTTATTCCACTCGTATTAGCTAATTAACGCGATCATTTCGCAACTCTACGCCATCACCATACGGTAACAGCGTTAACACGTAGCAACGAAAGAATAAAAATCACGATAAATTCCAATATACGCGAAAAACTATACAGTATAAGATTATACGCGTACAAAGTATCCACGGGTATGTCAGGCATCCAGCCAAGGAGAAAAAAATCGCTACGAGTACATCAAAAGCGTCATTATAATAAATAATTCGCTGGTTAATTATTTAATTTTCGTACTATCGTATTAAGAGACGCGTGTAAAACGGAGAAAAAATTCATATTTCTCTCGTATCTCATATATGACAGGCTTAATCTCGATTCAGCTGGTTATTAATTTCTGATAATATAATTTCAACGTAGTATGGCCAATTGGCCAAATTTTAAGACAGTTCTTAATTCGACTGAATACTGATTACCGTAATGTTTTAATTTCGTTTAATTACAATAACCGAAACTCCGTTAATCCTTTCTTAATCCGCTCGATTTCTCATTCCGCAAGCCAAATCGTATAATGATAAAATAACTCGCGCGAATGATGCGAAAAAAGAAGAGAAAATGGCTTCTTCGAAATGCTCGCATATATTCGCGACTAATGAAATTCGAAGAGAGAGCGAGGGCAAAAAAAAATACGCGCCGAATGAAAATTCACTTATTCGAAAATTTCATACGAACGCTCAAAGTACGATGCCGGTATAACTGAAGCTCGCGTAATATTTTTCCCGCATCGTTTCCATACGTGAAAAAAGTTCGTCCGCAGTATAAAATTAATTAGCATGAAATACTCGGACTACATCGATTCACCCTCAGCCATCATCCAACATCCCGGTTAAAGTTGCCATTCGACGCTTTGATTTTTTTTCCTAAATATTTTCCCTTTTTGATCTTATTCCGGTTTATCTGGATTTCAATACTCTCGAAACACGCCGCCGCTTCCGTACAATCGTACAACGACGTATCGCGACACAAAGCGAAAATTCGCTACTCGGTTTTAGCGCATTCGTATTCCCATCAGCCGCGTATAATGATATGAATTAAAAAATACCCACTTCCGACGTTAATTAGAATATTTACTCAGCGACTCGAGTACACTTCGGGGCCGTATAATCATCGTCGCAGATATAGGTTGAATTGCGGGCGGCAGTGCGACTCGCAATACACGCGATCGACGATTTTTTAATATCGTGAATTCAATAAAACTGCAAACTGGTAATAGAGAAAGAAGAACGATACTTCCGTAGGGTAATATTTATGTTCTTTGTGGTTGTGATGTCGATTCCAGGTTACGAAAGTTGACACCAGACGACAAGTATCTACTCCAGACGTTGCGGAGATGTGATGGGAAATAATAGCTATCAAAGTGATTTTTGATTTAGTTGTCTGGTGTAATCACACGAACAACGTACCGTGGGTCTTGACGAATTTTAACGACACGTGGCCTCCTAGAGGGAATTGAACCCTATAAAAAAGTTTTTTGCATTTTTTTCGCTCGTATTGCCAGATATGAAAAAAGTAGCTCTATACTTAATTAATCTACATGAAATTTCTAATAAAAATGGTCCATTCGTTTTTTTTCTATTGTTCATCATTGATCGGTAGAGCAGCTTCGAAGATAGTACATTTAGTAAAGATGATCATTTTTTATCCCTTGAGATCGATTTTTGAGTTTTTCTCGCTTATAAGCACAGGTTCGAGTAAAATGGCGATATGAAAAATTAATCAACATTCAATTCCTTACAAAACAATTTCATCAAATTTTTGGAATCGTCTATACTCAATCTACAAGACAGTTCTGAAGGCATCTTATTTTATAAAATAAAGATTTCATTATCATTATTGCATTTATTTTCAATCGAACATTTCCGCATCTTGGAAATCGGCTACTAATCGGATTACATAGCACTTAAATATGCTAACTGGGTATCTGTGATGATATCTTCGACAACCTTGCCAAAAATAAGCTGAATAAAATTAATCTTTCATACAACTGATTTAGGTACTCGCAATTGCCTTCATGAGCAAGAAAAACTTGAAAAATTGAAATCAAACCAGTGCATTTCTATTGCAGTGAATAGTGCAGATCACGTGTATGATCGTCCGTCAATTTTTTTTTAATGGATCGTACGAGATGTATAATTAATTGGAATCTATTTTCACTGAATCGTTCGTGAACAACTCATTCTTTGGATTCTGAAAGCTCAACTCAAGATAACGAATTGTTTGCGAACATATTATCCAATACAGATAAACGGTTGATTGTAAATATTTTTTTCATTGAATCATTCGGTTATGACTCATTTTTTGAACGTTGAAATCTGGACTCCAGATTATAAATCGTTCGCGAACTAAATCATCGAATATAAATGTATGACTGATGCGAATCTTCTCACGTTGAATCGTAGATGAACGACTCATTCTTTGTATTTTTGAAGGGTTAAACTTAGGATTGAAGATTTTTGGACCTAGCCACAAGAAGTAACATGAAAACTATGTAAGTTCTTGTGAGCCTCCATTCCTCCATTTCTTCATTAGTGTAGAAATTAACTCCCCAGAAGAGGTGGTTTTTAATTTGTTCTCAAGTAATTTTAGGAAAATCTGATACTTTTTTCGCACGTAGTGTTCGAAAACATCACTGAACCCATTTTCTTCCAACAAATCGGCTGCATATTTGGAAAAAATAGTTAGAATGTTCAAAGAAATTTTACAGAATGTTTTTAAAAACTGAAAAAATTGATCCTTAATCGGACAATTTTACGTATTAATATTAACTCGCATTTTGTCAAACTTGACCATACAAAATTTGCTAAACAGAAATAGAACAAAAAAAGTTTAGTTATAACTTCAATGCTTTTCAATGCAAAGGACTGATAACATTGCCCACAAAATTGATAACAACGAGGTTGACCCCCATATTGTTTAAATGCCCAATTATCAAACAAAAATGAACGACTCATGGCAAATCTTTTTTTCCTTGAATCGTTTGTAAATGGTAAACGACTTATTTTTTAAACTATAGAATCTACGCTCAACATAACGAATCGTTCGAGAACTAAACTATCGAAAATAAAAGATACAACTGATGCGAATCTTCTTTCACTGAATCGTTGGTGAAGTACTCACTGTTTGAATTTTGTACGATGGACTCAAGATATCAAATCGTTTGCAACATATCAAATACAGATGAAAGATTAATCGTAAATCTGTTCCATCTTTTCAACCAAAATTATATTAGATACCAAGTTACTGCACTTCCATGAGAGCAATGTGATTGGTTCAGAAATGATCGCCAGTTGCGCGACAATCTAGAAGGACCATCTCTGATTGGGGATGAAATAACAACCAATGATATGTTGAACCATACTCGCGCAGAATTCAAAACAAACAATCAAAGTTGAGACTATATCGCAGCGCTCGTATAGTGAGCAAATAAATAACCCTACTCCGATTTTTTTGTTTATTTTTCAGAATGCAATAGCTTGGTACCTATGTAACTTCGTTTTCAAACTATGAAATCTCGACTCAAGATAACGAGTCGTTGGCGAAAGAAATTACCGAATGGAAATATAATTCGTGAACGATTCATTCATTGAATTTGAAATCTCAACTCAAAGAAGTAGCTACCAGAA
>VFXL01000429.1:0-29688 GCA_009761765.1 Phenacoccus solenopsis | reverse complement strand
CCCACATTCAACTTCTTAGTTGGTTCTGAAGGGGATAGGAAGAGGTTTCTTGCTTCGATACTGGATGTGGATATAAGAAAATTAACAACATAATCTGCAAATCTATAGTCTATACAAGTCCCATTTAAAACTCAGCTCCAGTAATGCAGCAAGGCGGCTTGCGATGTATCCTTCATTTTACCAGTTTTCAAATCGAATCCAACTTTTCTTCAAATATACCGCATGACGTTATTTACGGGTAATTCGGTTTTTCACCTTTTTCCATTTTCTGCTCACTCTCGACTACCGGCACCCGCCGACACGTATATTGCGTAATAATACGAACGCGGCCCCCATCAATATTTACCTTTCCACAATCGATCATCTTAACATGTTTCCTATAATATACAGCATCCCGGCTCCGATATACTTTTCTCTTTACTCTCGACGTTATATTTTCTTTTAACAGACGTTTCGCAAACATCGCCATACACCGAAAATGTTTTCCTAGCCTCATCCTCGTCTCTATTTCTTTTCCCGGATCGGGGATGCGGTAAAATAGCCACTACACGTTATAGTAAATTATGAACTATAAATAGAATCGAGGAATTAGAAAAAAGAAGAAGAATGAAAGAGAGAAAAAAAAAACGCATCGCGCCACAGATGGTGGTTTCCATCGGCGTGGTAACATCCTTTACGCGTCTATATCGAAAGACCATTCGCTTCGTCATTCTGTACAACGAGTTACGCGCGCGTACCGCTCCTCCGCTTGAGTCAGCGGTACGTAAATTATTGGCGTCTTTTTATTACTTCCATTATTATAATTATTGTTTTTGTTCGACGCGCAGTCTGTCTCTAATTGTTTCCATTTATACGCGATAATGTACCGAAGAATACCCGCGGCGCGACTGCTCAGCCTGGTTCCGTTTCCAAGGAAAGAATGAATTTCGACGATCGTAATATTTACGCAATCGCCCTGACCGATAGTATCGATAGTGAAATCGAAATTTGTAACATTTTCGATTTTACAAAAATCAACTTCAGGGCCAGTTACCGAGAGTTGTATTGGTGGGCGAAATACGATGACGAAATCCAAATGATGAAAGCACTGAAGACGGAGAAATCTCAGATCGAAATCACAAATGACAAAGTTGCATCTGGATGACCACAAGGCAGTGGCGTACGTAGTGTAAATTCGCTATACTTGTTTTTGAAGTTGATGTATTCGTTGAGAGCTCTCAAGACCTACAAAAATTACAATACAATTTTTACTTCCATTGAATGCAGGCCTGCCATGAGGTGGGATCTTACTCAAGTTTTAGAAATCTGACGTTTAATCAATTATTTGAATTTCATTCAATTTTAAATTTCTCCGAAAATGACATTTTTCAATTTTTTGAACATAGCATTTTTTTTTTTAAATTATCGACTTTTTTCTACGTTCGTTGACATTACCATCCATTTCTTTACTTTTTCATTTTTTTATGATTCTAGAACTTTTCTGATTTTATTTTTCGTTTTTTCCTCATTTCTAAACTTCTTTTCTATTTTTAATGTAATTAAGAGAAATTGCTTCAATTTTGATTTTATTTTGAAATTAATATTTATTTTTTTCAACTTTGCACTTCTTCCTCTTCATTTCTGAACATTCTAAACATTTTTTTTATCAATTCTGGAAAAACATTATCAATAAAAAGTCGAATGCGCCTATCGTAACTGTAAATTCGATGACAACAAGGTATTAAAGCCATTGAAAATTTCTACTGATCTCGTAAGAAAGAAACCTTGAAAATCCTGATATTTATATCTAGAAAACACAATATATAAATCGCACAAAACCACAATTAAAAACTTTCCTACACAAGCAAGAGTATTTTTGGTCCGGAGGAGTACAAACCTAAAAATTCCAATCTGCGAACGAGAAAGATTACAGTAATAAAAAAATCGTCAGAAAGAAAAGTTTTCAGAAAACAGTAAAGAAATTGTGTTTTATTCATAATGAAACGAAGAATTTTCAAAATTTGTCAACATGAGAAAATTTTACCCTACATAAAAACAAATAACTTCAATATAGATCAATAATCATCATTATTCCAAATTACTGTCAATGCTGTAATTTACCGGTAAATTACGGTAATTACCTGTATTACCGTAATTTACTGTAATTACCGTCATTACCATAATTCATCGATGCACCCGTAGTTTACCGGTAATTTATCTACATTACCGTAATTTACCAGTAATAACCGATATCACTGTATTTTTCTGTGAATTACTAATATTACTGTAACTCACTATGAATTACCACTGTTACAGCAATTTACTATGAATTACCATTATTACTGTAATTCACCGTAAATTACTGTAATTACGTCTATTTACCACAAATTATCATTACTAACCTAATTTACAGTGAATTACCATCATTATCTTTATCAACTACAAATTGTTATTGTTGGGTCACTTTGTCTTAAATTACCATCATCACCTTGACTTTATGAAGAATTGCAATTTTTCACTTAATTTAACGCAAATTACCTTTGTTAAATCAAATTACGTAAATTATGGGCATTACTCGAAATTACACCAAATTAAAACATTCGCCTCAATTTTTTCCCGAAATATTACCATCGTTAAAAAATCGCGAGAAATATACTGATTTTCGATAAATCCACAGGTTTGGCAGCACTGAAGACGTCGTTGACTTCTACGAAAGCCTCGGCTCGAAATTTCAAAAAAGGCGCGGTTAACCTCAGTCGTAGTCTCCTACCTTACATCTTTCAACTTTCTATTTTCCCAAGGTACCTCAGCAATAGCGATAAATAAGGATGAAAAAAGTATCAAGAGCTCTTTACGCCGAAGTCGAAAGTATCATAAAAACTCCTATTCGACTATTTAAGAGGGACTCTTTATTACTCGAATTCTTATGAACTTGGTTTTCGAAAAAAATAAAAAATAAAATGCCATATACAAATTTTTCTTTCATCTCGTATACCTACAGTTATGTCGATAAATTACGTTAATTTTATTTTTCAAAAGCCACGACTCAACTAACATCCGGTGCTCCGATTGAAGCACTGAAGTAGCGAAAAATTTCATAACGAGACATTCACAACCACATTAGTGGACAGGAAAAAAATGCTGGTGAAGTTGGAAGAAAATCAACGTCACTTCAATCGAGGTACTCGCGTAGTCGCGCAGGAATCCCTCAAAATACGGTATAATTACGAGGTGCGAAATTAAACGAGTTCTCTATCTCATTTTACGAAGCCGGATACTTAATTTGTCGGAATTATTAAAATATTCGTCGTCATAACGCGCCCTAATAACACGCGTCTTACATCTCACCTACAATTATTAAAAACCGTTCTTCTCAATCAACACACCTGTACGCGTCATCGTCGTTTCGAACTTTCAATAAAATCCGCCGACGACGACGTTCGCCTCGTAAAAACGGCAAACGAGCGACGACGAAAATTAATAATTTTCTGAAATGTTGGAAAATTTCAATACAAAAACCAAGAACGCGAAATAAATGATCTCTTTATACGTCGCCGCCGCTGTCGTCGGCGTCGTTACCGAACGCTACGTAAACGCCGGATAAAAAATGATTTTACGAGCTTTTATCGCGTACACCGGAGATATTTTTTTCGTATTGTAATTTCTGCTAAATCGAAAGCAAACTGCTTCGGTTCCTGTTCATTTTTACCACCAGCTCGTCGCACCCTGTCCCCGTTCACGCGGGCTTTTCACTTTATGTACCTAGCGCGTATAAATTCCGCGACATTTTTTTAACATCTTTTTACCGCCTCCAATAAATCACACTTTTCATCTTCGCTATTTCGGACGAGACGTTTATAAAACGAGTAACGTTTCTTTTAGCCTCTCGCTCTTCGAATATCATCCACCGCGACCATTCGAATTTCCATCAATTATTTACCACCGAAGACAGAGTATACGAATTCCAGAAACTACCTCTCTCACCACCACATATGAAAACGAACTCGTTCGTTCGTTCAGTATTAAAACAAACCCAAACGTGATCCACCACACAGCGAGCTCAATCCATTACCATCGTACGAGCTCTAGTACGAATAAATCGTCGCGTCTTCGCCAAAATCACTACATAAACGTACTCACTAGCCGTTTCATAAGGGAAAGCTCGACTCGTGGGCGCGTTTTAAAATTTACACCTTCCAAACGGCCGGCGAAAAGGAGAAAAAACCGTTCGTTTCCGTTCACCTTTATTTACAACCGCCGAAGGCCTTTTAAACCGACACTTACACGTACGCCGGTCGCCACGTGATCGTATTCACCAAACAATCGGCTGTAAAAGCGGACCGAACCCAGTACCAATAAAAACCATCGTACGCTGGTCCACAAATTCATCCGGTGTTAGGCTACACCGAAGCTCCACACTCTCGACATCTCCTTCAACGAGGTTATTCAAACATCGTTCCGGTACTTTCTTTAAAATCGTATCGAAATTTGGTTTATTCGGAGTACCCACTCGATACCTTCGTAAAGGGCGGATTATGTAGCACGCTTATCAAACTTCAAATAAACAGAACACACGGTATATACGAATATTGTAAACTATTCAATGAGTAGATAATATTCGCATGAGTTATCATACAAGCTGCATATACGTGAATTCTGACTGATGCAATAAAACACCTAAAGCGAACGCGTATTTCTTTCAAATAGTTCTTATTTTAGACAGTAACGAAGTTAGTATAAAAGGATGCATAATACACGAACTTCATTCTCGAAGTCTTGAAGGAAATTTAATAAAATAAGTTAATTCAATCAGTATAGAAAATTAGACTTTATAGATACTAACGGAGAACTTTTTCTTACAGCGTTTTTAAACAAGCGAACAAAAAATAATCAAAATACGTATTTCTTTTATAGAATAGAAAAATAAAATCTACCAGTAAAAAATTTCGTACTTCATTTGAATGAAATTTTAATAGATTTTTCTTTATAAGAGAAAAAAAACTTGCAAACCTTTGGCAACAAGATAGAGATGTTCGCATTTTTAAATTTTAAATACAATTCAGTTCGATTTCTTTCAATCCGTGAGAACAGCAGGTTGAAATTTATTGAAAGGATGTCGATGTAAACCTCTTAGACTGCATTTCTTTCGTTACATCCAATCAAAGGAAGA
Source organism: Phenacoccus solenopsis (assembly GCA_009761765.1). Classification (NCBI taxonomy): domain Eukaryota; kingdom Metazoa; phylum Arthropoda; class Insecta; order Hemiptera; family Pseudococcidae; genus Phenacoccus; species Phenacoccus solenopsis. Next base: position 24,539 of record VFXL01000429.1, on the reverse strand, counting down.
TGGGAAATGCAAAATTTTTCCATTATCGTGTTTCCACGTGTGACAATATGGTTCGAGAACACTAATCTACCGAAATTACACCTCTAAATGGAGTTAGTCTAGGAGTTTTCACAATTTATGATATCAACTTAAATATCCATAATTGCGTACTTATTTTCGGCCATTCAGAGAGTCGGATTCAAATTAACTCAATACGACAAACGTTTCAAAACTTGAAAAAATCCCGAGTAGTTCCATAAGCTCAAATTTAATGAATACGGATCTTACGTGATTATTATAATATCAAGAACTACAATTTATATTCTGAATTCAATCTCGCAGGTGATTTTGGAGGGAACGAAGAGATGTTTCAGACCTTAAACGTGAAGGAAACAGTGAATGAAACCATGAAACTTTTTCATCATGGTTTCGTATCACAAAGAGAATTTTAATCGTCTGCATAGAATTAAAAGAAAATTAAAGCGAAGAGAGGCGTTTGGAGTTGAATTAGAATAGTACAGTTTCTATGTGATTAGTGGTCACTACGTTCACCTAGGAAGATGAATCTTCAAGTGGAGCTTTAGTTTGGGATTACAATATGGGCTTTCAAGTTCGAGTCAAAATGCATGTAAAATTATAGATGACGAAAATCTGAGACAATTCAAATAATTTAAATTGAAGATTATTGGCTCAAACGATTTTCGAAGACTGGAGAGGGGAGGATGGAGGAGGGGGTGGATGGGGGCAGGAGTAGGAGGAGGAGTAAAGCGAAAATGAAAAGATGATGAACATTGACCATCGCTTTCCAACATTAAGTAAGTCGAAAACACAAAAAAAACGTAAGCAGCCATGCCGCATTACTGGAGCTGAGTTTTTAACTGGGGCTTGTTTTGATTTAGTAATAACCTTGCTTAACCGCTCATCACTACAGGCCACACCCAATACCAAGTCTGAAAACCCCCACCCTATCCTTTCCAAAAACACTTAAGAAGTTCAATTTGGCATAAATATAGTATTTTTTGCCATGAAATAATCATGCGAACACATATTTCTCAAATTATAACTATTTGAGGTTCCTCAAATTATCTTCAAATTTTGTAAATCCGCCATTTTGGATCCATTTTGACTCAAATTTAAGAGGTTATATTCTGGTCACAAACTAATCCTACACACAAAGTTTGACCATTCTAGGCCGATTTGGTGATGAGATATGGAAGATTCATGAAATTTCCTGCAGCAATTTCCCCTCCAAAAGCCGTTTTTTGCTTTAACTCCCCTGCAAAATCACTAAGGAAGCTAAAATCAAATACGTTTGTCACTTGGGCTCATTTTATCATATGACACAGCAATAAAAAATTTTCGACCCCTCCTATACCCTCACCACTATTTTAGGTTGGTAACCCCGCCTTCCCCCCTTGAGGGTCCTCAAGCTCTACTCAAAATTTTGATAATCCGCCATTTTGAATGCATTTTGATCCAAATTCAAGATGTCATATTGTGGTCACCAACTAACCTCACACACAAAATTTGACCTCTTTAACTTGATTTGGTCGGGAGATATGGAAGATTCAAGAAATTTCATGACTCAAAACTTCCTCAAAAAGCTGTTTTTTGATCTAACTCCTCTCAATATGCACTCAAGAAGCTGAAATTTGGATATGTCAGCATCCGTGACTCACTCTTTCATATGAAATCAAAAACGAAAAATTTGAGCTATTTGCCCCTTCTCCAGCCCCCCTCAAAATTTGAGTGATCCGCCATTTTGAAATTTATCGAAAAAACAAAAAAATATTTTTGCGCATTTTCAAGAAGAGTCCTCACCAAATTTTGAGCGAATTTTATGAATACTCGCCGGCGCTACGCGTGGGGAAAAAAATATATATATACCAAAAAGTTGGACATTTGCCAGATGATTACAAATGGTCTGAAACGCAAAGATTTGAAGACCCCACCCTCCCCCGACCTTCCCTTCCCAAATCAGGTAGGCTGTAATAGCTATCGTTTTGTTAAAAACTCAGCTAAAAAAAATGAAGCCTTCCAGATGGAATCGGAAGAGAATTAAAGCCAAGAAATAGCTTTGGAAAAAAAATTCAAGTTACCAAATTTTTCGAATCATACACATTGTTTCACCAAACGTACCTACAAAACTGGGATCACAATACAGCCAGGCGGGGGCTTACTGACTGAGCTTCCTCGAGAAAAATTGGAGTCTCTCCTCGTACCATTTTTTTATTCAATACAAAAGTACCAATCAATAAAAAAGGTCTCCTCTAGAATTTCGTGAACACCTCCCTCTAAAATGAAAGGGGTGGCTAAATGCTCGAATATAGCTTCTCAAAATTCAGTCAAAATGAATCCAAAATGGTAGAGGAATGCTCAAATTTCAAAATATCCATTTCAGCTATTCAAGCAGTACTGCAGAAGATGAAAAAAGCTTATGGATATTAAAATGTGCGTGCGGAGGGGGGGGGAGAATGAATAGAAAATAAAACAATATTAATCGTAGCTTCCTCGTATAGATTGAGTTGAATAAATAATCACATCAAAATTTCAGCCTTTAGGCCATGTTCGAAGTACATGACAGCCAAGAAAGGATTTTTCAATCAGATATGAGACAAGAAATTTCCAGAATCATCCATATCTCCTTATCAAATGTACCCACGAAGCACAAACCTCGAATGTAACCTTCTAAGTTTGACTAAATTGGAGGAAAGCTTGAGAGCCCCAAAATGGCTCAAATTTGAATATGGGTTTGCATGATTACTATATCACGAAGCGTATAACAGATTTTCAATTGAACTTTCCAGTTGGCTTTGTAGGAGCTGAGGAAGAGTTTCAAAATTCAAAATTGCGGGTGGAAGGAGAGGGAGGAATGAAAAGTCAAAAATTCTGCATTAAGTTTTTCCATCATAGAGAGAGTTGGATAAATAAATACTTCAAGATTTCACCGACGTAGAACCAAATCAAGGTTTTAGAGGGGAATTTAAGCAAAGAAATTTTTCAAACCTATCACATATATTTTTTCGCCAAATAATCCAAAAATGTACGAACTTATTTAAAGAATTTATTTTACATGAATTCAATTATTTCAAAAATATAAATACAAATACACGTAATTTGATTGCAATTTGCAATTTTCTTGCGTATCAACACCTATTTTTACATACTTATTTCATATTTTTACACGAATTTAAGTCTAAAGATACGTTTTGAGAAATACTCGAGTTTTCTACGATGTGGTTTCAGAAGTCACTAGGTTCAAATTTTGGCATAGGCAGTATAAGCAGGAGCCTACTGAAACAGATTTCAAATTTAGGAGAACCGGAAATTTTTTACCTACATTAGCAAATTTTCATTTTTATTTCAGTAATTTAGCCATTTTGATTTTGAGGGGTGAGTTGTTTTATTTTTAAATTTTCTTTATTTTTGGATTTTTTAATATTATTGTTATTATCATTATTATCATCATTTTTCGTTGAAATGGGATAAATTCACAAGACTAGAGGGGAGTGGGAGGAGAAGTTTTCATAGAGGGGGAGGGGGGTTCATAGTCATACTAACTCTCCTTGTATTTATGCTATTTAATTTTTTTTTTTTCAAAATTCAAAATGTTGAAAAATTAGATAAGCAAAAGAAAAATAAAAAAATAAGAACCCATACCACATTACTGTAGCCGAATTTTCAATCGAAACTTATTGGTAGATGATACTGTAATAATCTCTTTACTCTCACACCTATTAGCATTATTTGATTAGCATGAATTCTTATGACAACTAAGATTGGGTGTCAAGCAATATGATACATTCCACTTTTAATTTCTTAAATGAACTTTATGAGTGTTCGGAGAGTAGTGGGTGAAGCAATTAAAACTTACCATCATCTGTAAGTGTGAAACTGTATAAGCGTCAAAAACTTGTTCAACGTATGAGGGGGTGAGTATTGGATTTTCATAGTTTAAAAGCTCTATCTGCATTCAAAGGCGCTTCCGTGATAAATTACTCATGCAGACATTATTCTCAATTTTTTACCCCCATAATTTTCGCCTATTCTCTCCAGCGCAATCATTGCAATACCCTTATCAAAGTGACAGATAAACAAAATGACAAGAGAAATTCGAAAAATAAACGAAAATACAAAACCTGTAACTGTAATTTCCTTCATCATCTCATACCGACTACATTAAAATTCCCCACCAAGCACCAACAGAGTTATCCGAGTGTATAATAACCGTCGAGCCCGCATATACCGGTGCATTAGCGACGCAACGTGCGAATAAATCAATGGAGGTAAATAAAAACTTTTCACGCGATCACACCGGCAGCGATACGCGACGACGGAGTAAAAGAGAAGTAAATACTTCGAAAAAAGTTCTGTCAAAACTTCGGCGTGGTTGAATGATAAAAAAAAAAAAATAAACACCGTTGCAACCTCCATTCCTCCATCCAATGGCAATCGGAAACCGTGAACTATAACGTTATAACGCTCCACGTATACCGATACGGAGCCGCGATAAATACGCTCGCGTATAATGTGTTAAATGGAAAAACGAATCGTTTCGTTTTCAACGCGCTTCGGTTGCACCACCGTGAAAACTCGCCGACCCGAACGTATATAAATCATTTAGAATGCGCGCCATATACATATTCGCACCGTATAATGCAACCAAACGATCTAATAAAATAAATCTCAACTTAACTCCGAAACCGCCGAGCTCGCAATTAATCGCCGAACCGTCGTCGTCGCTCTCCGTCTCCTCCCTATGGCTTCGAAATTCGTTTGAAAATTACGAATTGAAAAATAATGACCACGTGAAATGAGATCGGCGTGCTCGCAATACCAATTCGCCGTGTCCATTCCAACCCCCACGAAAAAATGACCTTTTAAAAAAGTTTCTCTTTCCAGTTCATACGAGCTTCCAAATCTATAAACCATAACCTTCGTGGTGCGGCATAATTCGACACAACAATACCAGTTGATGGAACGAAAAGCGGCGGAAGAGAGGTTACAGTATCACATACGACCGCGCAGCGTACCCGAACGACCATAAAATCGAAATGATTTTTTTTTTTCCAGCGACCGAAATTTCATTTTCGACGACGCACACGGCGCTAATTATACCACGGCGGTTGCTTTTGTCACATATAAATGCTTCGATATCGTCGAGCGTCGTTAAACACGGCGACGATTTGCACGCGTTCCGATACCCAACGATGAACCGCAAGAATGGTATCATTCGACCGAAAAATATTCCACGCTGTATCAAATTAACGGAGAAATTTACACGCACGCACGTATCATCGGTTAATGCGCTCCATCCCCGTCCCGTATCGGGCACATAAATTTCACGAGCCCAGACCTACGAAAGGTAACCCGTGCAAAACCAACTTGTTAGGTTGACGCGGCGCGCCGTTAATTCTTCGCGCAGCGTACGCCGAACAACGTAGAAAAGCTGAAATATTACCACGTTTATTACGGCCGCGTTCAGCTCGCCGATAAATACGCCCGCACCTAAATGCTATACGTATAGACGCGCATCGCGTGAATTTTCTTCCCTCAATTACCTATAACGAACGCTCCGTCGTTTCTATCGTCTCGCTATTTTGCCGTACGCGTACCACGTGAGATTAGAAATCTTTAGAAATTCTTGCAAATAGCCTCACATAGAATGCTCGATTTGGAGAGCTCCGCACACAACGACGAATATCTGTACGATTAAACATCTCGAGTAATATTCTGAACGCGCGAATGCGACTGCAGAAATCGCAACCTACACCACGCTCGTAACATACGACTAGCGGAGCGTACGAATTCGAGAATTTAAAATCAAACGACACCGTGTACGAGCCCCAGAGATCAAGCATCACTCGTTTCATTAGCTCGTCGGTGCCAAAGTACATATACGAAACTCGTCGTACTTAAGCTGCTCGCGTATTCGCATTCGACGCGAACGCAAACGTCGAGGCATAAACGTCGTATCCACTTAGGGATAATTACCGGGCGACGATTATGCGACGCCATCGCACGCGCTCCCATATCCACCGATCGTAAACAGCATTCATCGAGCGCGCGTGCACAAAAGAACGAACCTGCTCATCAAGAATGCAATAGCCGAACGCCTATATTGAATACCGTATCGTCTCGCCCACTGAATTAATTTCCAATTAAAATCACATCCCTTCGACCGAAAAAGTCGACGACCAGCGCGAAAATCATTTTATCATAATTCTACGCGACGTGACAGTCTCGCAAATAGAATTTTTATCGCTTTCTCGCATTATTACCTAATCGCCTACGCTCGTGCATCCCCGAGTCCCACCAAGCTCCCGTTATTACGCGAATTAATAAACTAGCCTGATACGAAGAACTCGGCCACCTAAGAGAATCGTATCGTCGAACTTATTCGCGAGCAAACTGATCAATCGCGAGCCTTCGATGACGAGGAACTCTGCTAGCACATCGGACTCCTTATTTCGTTGCCCCGACACTATTTTTCAGAGGTCGAACGTCAATTCGGCCGTCATTAATTCACGCTCAGATTACGTCGTCGAGCGAGAAAATTTTTCGCCCCAGTTTCGCGTTAACGTCTACTCCAATTATCTTAAAAGCGACGCGAAAATTTCCAATTTGTATTCCCCATCGCTGAAGTCGTTCCCAAAATTACCGAGCAATTATAATTCTTTCTAACTAGCTTTTTCTTCAAACGACGAGAAAACGATACTACTTAATTAAACGATAATTAATGTAGATTATTCCAGCCGTTTACCGTGAATTCCAAGCTTCTACAAGACATACTTCGAGTATAAATGCCTATTTAGTCTATTCTTTTTATCAAAGGAAACTCATTCGCTGAATATACCGGAGTTCTCGGTGAGTTGGTCTCGTCGAAATACTAACATACTATACGAAGAAGCGAAGTCTACCTTTACAATTTTTAATTTAATAAAATATAAATAATATTATGGCGTTTCGAAGCCACGTATTATATTTTGTTATGAATTTTAATCAATATTATTTTCTTATAGATATTTCCAAGAAACAACAAATACCAAAATGAAATAATGTTTTTTTTTGTCCTTACAATAGAATGATTTTTTTTTTTTTAAATTAGTAAAATAAAAAAAAGCTACCCTCTATGAGAACAAAATACTTAAATCCACCACAGATTACAAATTATTCATTATTACTATAATTACCAATTTTACAATAATTTACATAATTTACTGTAAGTTACTATCATTACAGTAATTCACTGCAAATCTATACAATTGATGTAATTCACCCTAAATTACCACTATTACCGTAATTCACTATGAATTACCACTATTACCGTAATTTACTGTAAATTACCACTATTACCGTAATTCACTGTAAATTACCACTATTACCGTAATTTACTGTAAATTACCAATATTACCGTAATTTACTGTAAATTACCGATATTACTGTAATGTACTGTAAATTACCAATATTACCATAATTCACTACAAATTTCCACTATTATCGTGAATTACCGTCAGTACCGTAATTCACTGCAAATTTCCACTATTGCTGTAATTTACCGTAAATTACCGCTATTTCCATAATTACTATAATTCATCAATATTACCATAATTTACAGTAAATTAACACTAAGATTACTGTTATTTACAGTAAATTACCATAATCTCTGTAATTCATTGTAAATTACCACTGCTACCATAATTCGCCATAATTTATCATAATCAAGACAATTCACCATAAATTACCATTACCAACCCAATATACCATAGACTATCATTATCATCTAACTGCAAATTACTATTGTCGAGTCTTATCATTTATCAGCATAAATTACTATTACAAATCCAGTTAAATGTGAATCATCATTAGTGGTCCAATTTATAGGAAATTACCACTATCTCCTCAACTTACCGTAGTCACAACTTGGACATGAAAAATTATGATTGATAAAAGCAAAAAAGTTATGCCTTATTCATCATAATATTTTGCAATGAATTGGTGTAAAAGCATGTAAATAAGTACTATCTTTTCACGAAGTTATACTTTAGTATTTATCGATGATTTCCTTAGAATATTTAAAATATCTCATTGATTTTACCTACTCGATAGTGACTTTGTTCGCACCAATAGCATACAAAGTGTGCATGAGAATCGCTAAAAATTTAGTCAAAGATTATTCGTGATAAGATCTAAACGTGAATTCATTTTAGAATTTTGATCCTGCTCTAAATGCGAGGCTCAGGCTTCACTCAAGTTTAGAGTGAGCTTTAATTTTTGTTGTTGTTGTTGTTTGGTACATTTGTACTGAATACAAAATTTTACCAAAAATGAGAGGCTCGAATTTTTCTACAGTTGTCACAGTTACTATGACTTACAAAGACATTATGCTTAAGCAAACCTTAAATCAATTAACTTTCTCTCATGATCCTTTTACTGTCCGCCAAAGGAGAAAAACAAATTCATATCCTCTTCAATTCAACTCGCTATGTTCACATTCCGGAGTTTCAAGCTAATAAGCGCGGCCTAATTCCATTTCGTCTGCCAACCCACACAACTAAGGAAAACACGAAAATTCGTCTAAAATTGAAAACCGAAGCCGAATCGCTGGTGCTTTTTTCAATTTGGCTCCACTTCCTAGTTGCGGATATTAATTTGGCAGGAGAAAATGTAACAAGTTCACCAACCCAAGCGAGCTATTAATTGTCCTTCGCAACGAATTATTCTTCGCTGAACGAGAAATTGTTGCTTATTCGCAATATCGATTACGAAATCGCAACGAGTATACAAGATGGATTGTTACTAGTACGAAGGTCCTTTCGATAATTTCGATACCACAAGTGTGGGTAGGTGCATGCACGAGACTGAGAAACTTTTTCACGAGCCGTGTTCTCGAAAAGAAAACCAATTACAGAGCAGGGTAAAGTGACATATTACCTCTTTCCATTAAACTTCCACATGCGAACTGCCATCTAATGTAATGGAAAAGTACACGTACCTGAAACAGAAATCAAAAAATATCCCAAATAAATACACACAGCCGTCGATATATCTGTAGGCATTGTAGGTATGTTATAAAAATTCTGCATAAATTTAACATCGTATTATATAGAAATTCGGTACACGAAGTTTTTTTTTTCATTGTCGTATATTTAAAGCGTGTTTTGAAAAATCACACAAATGCAACGCCTAACGGAAACGCGAGATTAGTGTTTACGTATGGTGTGCCACATGTGTGTCGAGCGCGTCTACATACAGACCGTAATAGTGTACTTACACCTCGCATAATACATTTATACGTACAATATGACACCGTGCACAATACCGCGTTCCGAAGCCGCCACGGAAGGGACGAAGACGCGGGTAATGTGTGTAGGACAACAGAAATCATTTATCGTCCCGATGACAATCACTTTTCCGCTTTAAACCGCGACTAACGAATATCTATCGCGTAAGCTCGCCGTAAGAAAATACGCGTATTCCGAAACGCTCACACAATAACCAATAATCAACACATGAACACAATGCCTTCGTTCTACACGGTCTATTGGGCCGAGTGACGTTTACCTGTAAATCGAGCCCTCTTTAAAATATTCCGAAGCCTGTGAAAAAAATGTCACCCACGAGCCAACTATTTTTTTTAAACGCGTCTCGCATATGAGAATACCAAAATCTTCGTAATATCGGAGCAGAGTCCGCGACGTGTAGCCGAATAAATTTCAAAACTCGTACAAAAATTATTGCAACTTTTTTCATAAAAATGGTTAGCACGAAAAATTTTTTACTTCAGTATTGCCGCACTTTTCACTCGAGTTGGCCTCCTAAATGAGAAAAATTTATCAGATTTCCGATTTCCCATCGCGTTCTACGCTCCCGTACACTACCAAGTCTTCATTGTAGTTCGAAAACTTACCAACGTCGGTCGAACGGTGGAGAAAAAATAGCTGAAAAGTTACCGACTAGAGCCAATCTATCGAGTCTCGTAAATTGTTATATCATTTTCCAATGAACCGCGAAATACGCGCGGGTCGTTGCATCGATAAATTCCATTAGTTTACACCCTCGCCACCACACTAATTCGGTTCAGCGCGTTTTGCCATTGTTATTTTTTAATTAATATTCTAATATGAACTATATAATCTGCAGATGTGATATCGATGGCTAGGTGGAGAGATTTTCAATTTTTTTTTTTTTTTTTTTTCAAAAAGCAAAGAGCAAAAAGGGCAAATGAACAACTGCGAACAAATAATCTCGAAAAAACGTAAACAAAAGGATGAAAAAAATTGGTCTCAAAAAGTTCAAATGAAATATGGAACTTTAAACGATCACCAGATCTAACAAAGCATTAATTGGCAGGAAAAAATTGTATGGAGCAAAACGGAGAGAAGCGAGGTATCTTGATCAAAAATTCATTTTCTATTTACACGAAACGTACAAAGAGATTTTTTTTTAATTTGAATTATTCTTATAAACTATTAATAACTTTTTTTAAAAAACAACCTCTGGTCACTAAAAAAGGTCTCAAAAATAATTTTCAGATTTTGAGTAAATATCGAAAAAAATTCAAATGAAAAAATATCTCAACACTTTTCTCATGACGAATAAATTTTTGATAATTTTTTTTCTCGATAATTCTCAAATTATCCACCAGATGCGGATTTGGTTGAAAATACTATATCTAAGCTAAGAATATTAGAAAAAGATCGGATTAAAAAAAAAATAAGAAATGCCTTATCAATATAATAGCGAAAGAATAATTGCAGTAAAAATCTTTCCAACATTTTTAGCCTCCCTCCCCCCCCCCCCGAAAAAGGAAATTGTAACACAAGAAAAAATCTTTCCTTAAATATTAGATACCCAAGTTTCAAAAATCACAGCCTCGATTGGGCGGGTGGGGGAGAGGGTAAAACTCAAAAATTAAAGTCGAAATTAAGACTAGTTGACGTCGAAAACATGGAATTTGATATGTTACTGAAAAATATCGACACAAAATCACGCAAGCCCCTTCAATTTTGATGATTGTACATGCAAGGGGATAAATCGAAATTCATGTCGAAATTTGATATCACAAACGTAAATTTTGATGTATTTACCGGAAATACTGACATTCAATTTTTGAGTTTTGAAACTTCTGTCTACTCTTTTCGAAGTGGTAAATAAACAATTCACGCAAGAATTAATAATTGGAGCTTTCCAAAACATTGATTTCAAAGAAAAGAGAAAATTTATATCGAAATTCGAAATCAGAAATTCAAAAACATCACATCTAACAGCTTCAATTGAATAAATATTTCATTCTAATTCTGGCAAGCCAAAATCATGCTTTGAACTATAATCTTCAAATCATTAGGAATATTATTGAAATTGGTCATGAAATTCAGAGATTAAAAAATTTGAAAAATTCATGGTAATCATATCACACTCACTCACAGCACCCCATAGCTAAAGAAATCATTTCAACCCTCTACGAAAATGAAATATACCAACAAATAACTTTTGCATGGGTTCCTGGTCACAGAGGAATCGTCGGAAACGAACGAGTCGATAGTTTCGCGAAGGAAGCATCGACATGCTTCCCCATTCCAAACATCAAAATCCCTCGTGCGGACCTTGTCTCTTTCCACAAGAAACTTCTGGCTGAAAAATGGTCAAATACCTGGCACAACCTTCCAACATAGAACAAACTCCGGTCATTAAAGTCAGTCACAGACTCCTGGCTGACCTCCTTCCGCGCCGCTCGATCTGAAGAAGTTGCCCTCTGCCGCCTTCGCATTGGCCATGCAAAACTCTCCCACTCCTACCTTCTTTATAAATCTCTGCCTCCTTCCTGTGACCTCTGCTCATGTCCTGTCACAGTCCAACACTTCCTCGTTGAATGTCCTAAATTCGCACCCCAGCGTTCTCTTCTGTCTTTACCACCTACTCTGCACCAACTTCTTGCTGACGATGAGTCATCCATCACAAATCTCATGAAGTTCCTCGGACTCTCAGGCATCTTTCCTCAAATCTAACCAGTAAAGTCGTTACCGCACCTCTGGCCATAGCAGCAGTATAGGGCACGTTAATTAAACAAGTAAAGTAAAATTTAAGAATTTTCAAAGATTAAAAACACCATGCAATTTAAAAATCGTTGAAAATATGAATTTCATACAAATTCTATTTTTTTGTGAGATTGAAAATTTTGTAAAAATTTTAAAATATTTTTAAAAACATTCAAGACTCCATGAAGTTATCATAGGTATATGCTTTCGAATGGTATTTGCTTGGTGGAAATCATAGCGTCACATCTCGGACCCTTCCCTCGAGTGTGAAATTTATCTCTTCGCACTAACCAAATTCTGTTATATTACAGGTATCAAACGGAGCATCGTCATGACGCCCGGAGGCAGGTATTCCATCACCGTATCGGGGGGATGAAGCGACATGGACGTGGCATTACCCACATGGTGGGTAATTCAACTAGTGTGCCGGTTGAGTTTCAATCCATCGGCCACTCCGGAACCGCTGCACCACTTGGACTGTTTACACATCAACGACAATCGCACCTCGGCTGGCCACGTAAACGACCATGGCGGCATCGATAAGCCGCTAGACGGGCACGAGGACGTCCATCGGCTCTATTATCGATGCCTGTTTCAACGCGATTCTAAGCCGTCAGAACGAAATGCAGACTGTCGCAGCACCGATCCGCCTGTATCGGTGTTCGCCAACGACAGCCAACCGTTCGATTTGGAGCAAGAATTTCCCAGACGTATATCCCTACAGGTGGTCGATTTGAACGTAGATCTCGACAACACATCGCTCGCATCGTCCGCCGTATGGTTGACTCTGCCTAAATTTCCCAACATCAATGACACCTTTCAGAATCTGCAGCTCAGGTGTAACCCGTCTCCATACACCATTCATCGCATCGAATGCACCCTGCAAACCGACCATCTGGTCGACGACGAGGAAACCAAATTCTCGTGGATATTTTTATTCGCCATCGTGTTCATCGTGGCCGGAGGTGTCGGCAATATTTTAGTCTGTTTGGCCGTCTGCCTGGACAGGCGACTGCAAAACGTTACCAATTACTTTTTATTATCGTTGGCCGTCGCCGATTTACTGGTCAGTTTGTTCGTCATGCCATTGGGAGCGATACAAGGATTTCTAGGTAAGTTCGCCACCTCTCGTCCGGCTCGACCCGCGTAACGACTTTAATTTTAATTAAATGATAAAATTTTACACGTCGCACTTAAAAACCCATTTAAAAACTTCATCCTGAACGCTATCTTCTCGTACCTCGCGTATCCATTATGACCGCCGCCGAACGTCTTTTTTTACCACCATCTCCTTTCTCTGAAGCCTATAAAAACCCCCAGACAAAAAAAAAAACATTCGCCGCGAAAAATTTTCATTACACTGCGGCATCCTCCGCGCGTAATATCCGTTTCATTCTTTCGCCTCTCACGTACGCCATTCGCCTGGTCCACGCCGTAAATATAGTATTAAAAAGCAAAACAAAAAGCTATTTCCGTAATTAGCTGAGCAACGACCCGACCTTTTTTTTTCGACTCTACTTCGTTCTCGTTAAATTGATACGTAAATTGCGCGTGTAACGATCATCGTCCTTTCGCGTGCGCCTTTTATCGATCCCTGATACATCTTTCCGCACGGCGGAATTTTTCCTTTCAAATTCAACCGACGTCGAATAACGCAGGCACCGGCGAAAAACCGTTTCATTACCCTCCTTCCTCTCTCGAGTGCAACGTTATTACCGCTGTACAGATTTTTAGCGCAGTATTCAATTATACTTCGTTGGTTAATTAAAATTCGCATTTTATTTAGGTTAATGAATACGCGTAAATTTTCACTGCGAAAAACACCCCAAAAAAAGTGAGAGATGCGAAAGGGGGAGGAGAGGGCATTAAAACATAACGAAATTAGTTCAGCAAACATAACAGTTTTTAATACGACCGTTCGTTTTTACCAAGTGATGAACTTAGCGTCACTCAGACGTGAGTCGAATGCATCGCTATTTTTGCTAAACCATCATTTCCCACCATCCTTCGCAACACTTCCCTCGTTACACATTTTGTTGCAAGCTAAATAACCGGCGGTGTTTTCGTATGAAATTGTTTTCGCAAAATTTACAATCTAATATACGAGATACCTATAACGTTGGCGAAATTCACTTTATAACCGAATCGTTTTTTACTTATAACTTTTACGTACCTGAGTTCGACGGTGAATAAAATTCAACCTAGAAGCGTACGTAATTCGCGAATGAAGTAATCGGCGACGATAAAAAGTCACTATCTGGGGTATTTTGCGTTCAAAACGAGATGCAATCTTTTGCAAAATATAATAAAACCGACCTCGTAATTTACTATGCGGATATAAAATGAAATATGATCTCGGTGTTCTAAGGTACATCGATGCTTACCCTGTGAGTGGATGAAGAACTCGCGATATTAGTTATTTCTTTATTCATCCTTTTTTGTGTTAATAGAACACGCTTTTTTATCCTCAATAAGTCATCGACGAGAAGAAAAACAACTTACTGAGGGTAATGGTATGAAGGCGAAATGCAAACCACGTAACGATATAATAAAAGAAATGAGAAAGAGGGAGGAGTGATAATACTGTGCAATCAATGCGAAATATTTGCTTCCACCTTACTTTTGTATCTTTTGTAACACAATACAAAACAAGTGAAGTAAGAGAACAAAAATAAGCATCTACATCACAATAGAAATAAGAAGGAAAAATAGTACAACTACAAAACATGCTTGTTTCTCCCTTACTATTGTTTTCTTTGTAACACGATACAAAAGAAATAGAGTAGGAGAACAAACTGAACATCTACTTTACAACCGAAACCAGAAGAAGGTGAAATGGTATAACAACGAAAGCTGCTCGTTTCTCTCTTACTATTGTTTCTTTTGTAACACGATACAAAAGAAGCAGAGTAGGAGAACAAACCGAGCATCTGCTTTACAATAGAAACAAGAAGAAAGTAAAATGGTATAACAACGAAAGCTGCTCGTTTCTCTCTTACTATTGTTTCTTTTGTAACACGATACAAAAGAAGTAGAGTAGGAGAACAAACTGAGCATCCATCTGCTTTACAATAGAAACAAGAAGGTAAAATGGTATAACAACGAAAGCTGCTCGTTTCTCTCTTACTATTGTTTCTTTTGTAATAGGATACAAAAGAAGTAGAGTAGGAGAACAAACTAAGCGTCTGCTTCATAATATAAATAGACAAAAACAAGGAGAAGGAAACTTCAATTTAAAAATACTGCAATGGTATCATGATGAGGGAATCCCCGCCATAAACGTAAATGGTATTATGATGAGGGAATCCCCGCCAATCTTCAATTTAAAAATACTGCAATGGTATCATGATAAGGGAATCCCCGCCAATCTATCCACGTCAACAATTTACTTGAAAATACAGGGATAACATCATATGATAAAGGTAGCCTTGCATAATTTTTAGGGTATTTGAGATACATAATACCTCGAATATAAAGTGATACAAATTTTTGAATACATGAACAAATTCAATTTTTTATCTCTTATCAAAGATTTATTTTAGTAGTGGAATCTATGAATCAACAGCTTTCTGTCGATGAAATCACTCTTCGATTTCTCACAATGCGTATTATTTTTTTCTTCATTATCTGAACTTGAGAATAATTTTCTATGGAAAAAAATACTACTCCCCTTGTACCATTCTCTTTCAAATTTCATTAAAATTTTCCATACCTTGGAATTTAGTTTTCTTATGAAACATCATTAGAAAGTTCTTCATTATTTCATACCATTCTCCAAAATAAAGTACTAAAAATGAATAGAAGCGAAAGCATTGTTGCAGAAGAGTCACAAGACTTTTCCTTATTAAATTCTGAAATTACGACACAGAATGAAGATGAATACGCCACCAACAGCGGTGATGGTGTGGACAATTTGAGTCAAAACCTATCGGAAACAGATTTAGAACAAAGCGGCGAAGATATAGACGACGACCCTACTACAGGCGCGGACGTAGGTCAACCACATGGACCAACAGTTACAGCAAGGGACGAATCACTATGGTACTTCCACAGACAAACTGCCGTTGGTGAGCATAATATTTTACGATTGAGGCGTGGTATGACAAAACTGCCAGCCCGTGATGCTGTGAAAATGGTAGATGCGTTCAAGAAATTTATTAGCCCTGATATGGTTGCAATCATACTGGAATACACCAACGCCAAAATACAAGAAACATAATCAAGAATGGATCGACGTCTTATTCCAGAGGAATCGCGAGGAACATTTGGGCCAGTAGCAGAAGATGAAATTTTCACTCTCTTTGGATTATTGATCTTAAGTGGTGTGCACAAAAATTTGCACGTAAATCGGTCGGACCTTTGGAAGACAGACGGGACTGGTGTAGAAATTTATCGTCTTATTATGTCAGAAAAAAGGTTTCGGTTTCTCACACAACATCTTAGATTCGACAATTTTGATACGCGCGAAGATCGGCGATCTTCCGACAAACTCGCGCTTATGCGGGAGGTAACGGACATTTTTCGGAGAACTTGTATTGAAAATTTTGACCTGTCCATGTACACATGTAATTTTGAAGTATATGTGGGCCAACAGCCTGCTGGCCCATTTAGAGTCGGCAACCGCCCAACCGATATCGTTTTGAGATTAATCGAACCATTCATAAATTTGAACACACAGTCTAGGATAATCGTCAGCGATAACTGGTACTCGTCCCTAGAATTGTGCGAAGCGTTACTTCAGCGAAATTTCCACTTTCTAGGGACAGTACCTAACCAAATTATTAACATTTTTTCAAAAGTGTTTAATGTTTTCAGCTTTTGTAGTTTTTGGTTGTGCATACTAACATACGTGTAACCACTATTTTTTTTGGCGGAGAATCCCTCATCAAGATACCATCCAAGTTACAAAATAAATTTTCGGAACATGCATGGTATTATGCTGAGGGAATCCCCGTCAACAGGGACGGGTGGGGGCAGTGTGGTATCTTATATTTGTACCTTCTAGAATGCTCTGCTAGTATTAGTTCTTCCCTCATGCGTAAGCGGGGATTCCTTCATCACGATACCATCCAAGTTACAAAATAAATTTTCCGAACATGCATGGTATCATGCTGAGGAAATCCCCGCCAACAGGGACAGGGGGGGAAGTGTGGTATCTTATATTTACACCTTCTAGAGTGCGCTGCTAGCATTAGTTCTTCCCTGTAAGCGATGATTCCCTCACCATGATACCATGCGAAGGTTAAACAATAATTCTTCTTATGAATATATCGAATTAAGCCCAAGATTTCGAGAAATCTAACTCACATTTTCTCCCCTTTTCCAAACGAATAGTTCAGTCTTGTACAGGAAATTCGAGCAAAACTCTACAATGACAGGATAAATTAAAGAAAAACTCTTCATACATAGTCGACGTCGACTCGGCGAGACATTTCTATCAAAATTTATCCAATTTACACTTGAAAGCAAAGTTCTACATCGTTGATACCGTCACCATACAAAAAGTTCCGGAGGCTTTTCTTGTCATCATTTAAATAAATCTTCCCCTCCAGCCATTCGCGGTGGCAAAAACTCGAACTTAACACGTTTGCACGCTTTTAATATACTCGTAAAGAACTATACAGTATACCTCGAACATACAGCGTCGAATTAAACTTAGGCTCGACGCGTATTAAAATTCATACACCCTTTTGTAGTTCCGATGGAAAATCTTCATCGTACAGGCTTACCCGTATCGTCGTCTTCTTCAACGACAGTAACACTTGACAGTTTCCAAAAGCAAGCTCGGGTTGATCGCAGTCGCCATATTCGCTTGACAGTCCTTTCGCCAGCGGAGACCATGCGCCACGTTTCGTCCAATGATGGCGAAATTTAATAACCGAGCATTACCTTGTCGTTCCTCTGGCATCAAACGATTCTATCCTTAGCTTTGTACCGAAGTCATCGTCAAGGACGATTTCGAAAAATATTAAGATTTTTCTTGCATTTGTACAATGTAACAACTTTAATAAACTGACAATTGTATTATAGCGTGTCTACTCGTCTGACACGGGTGTAGTCTTTCAAACGCACGCCAGCGCTGGGCATCCGGTACTAGGACTGTAATATCTCTCACCCATCATTATGGCCTCCCCCCAAATCGATCGGTGTATTATAGAAATTTATTAATATTTCTGACCATCGATTTCTTCAATAACCAATCATCCGTGTTCGACTGAAATTCTCGTTGAAACAACTGTCTTATCATTTTCATAACCCTTCTCACTTTCTCGCTCTTCATTAAACCTCTCTGACGTGTACTCATTCCATCTCCAACGACTCTTATTAACCGAACATTGAGGTCGATTTTACGACTGAAACGTAGACTTTTCTCATTTCGAAGCTTTTCCCGCGAGTCTACAATACGGCTCGAGGAGGAAGCGAAGAAAAATAACTCGTTATTCTCGCAGGTATTATTACACCCCTCGCTCCAACACATTGCTCCTTCCAGAACGCCGCCGCTCCACTCCGACAGATAAATCGCTGAAGGACGCGAGCTTTTACTATCGCGATGCGGCGTCCATAGTTTTTATCGCAAACGGCGCATCCTATCTGTCGGACGCGCACGGACGTACTTCCCTTTCCCATTTTCACGCCGCCTTCGCATTCCTCTTACGACGATTGACGTGATTCACTGGTATCGTGATGGCTTAAAAGTTAATATAATCCGTACTAATCTCTTTTCGCTGTTTTTATTGTCTAGCGGGGTCGTCGCTTTTATTTGCTCGTGAAATTTATCGATTATAAGTTTTTGTTTTAGAGGTATTTTTAATTTTATTTTATCGCTTTTTTCTTTCACTTCGCCTTTTCCTTTCCTTTCAATTGAAGAAGTTTACTACGAAACCAAAAGAAGGAGAAAACATCTTGCGTAATCGGACAAACGTAGGTTTCGGCAGATGCATCTACAGATCATCGCGATAGTGAATTTCAAAATTTGGTCAACAGTTACGCAAAACTGAGAATTCTCAGCGAGTTGAGTGGGCTTTCGGTTTATCATTTTCGAGTATCCATCGAAACTCCTCTTCCACTGTTGGTACTCTGCTCGTTGCGTCTTACTCACAACTACGTTATTTTCGCTCTTTTTCCCACCATTCTTTTCACATACACGATCGAAAGTCGTGATATACAGAACGAATTTCTCGTTGAAAAATTACTTTCTCACAGGCAATGCGTATGCTACCACCGGAGTCAATCAACGTCAAGTATATCCATTCCATATACGACGTCCCTTTGAATTAATCACCGTCGCTAAATCCTCTCAAACGTCACCGTAATCGAATATCGCGTACGCAGCACAATCGTCGACGTACTGAGTCGCGGTAAATGAGCGTCGTTTCGATTATCATAACTAACGAGATTACCGTATTCCGGTATCCGCTGCGAGTCCTTTTTTTTATAGTTATCGCCTTCATTTCGCCAACTTTTAATAGCGACGTTTTAAAAAGCTTCGCTTCTTTCTCTTTCTGCTTTATTTCCAAACTGCGATCAAATTTAACGAACCGGAGTCGTTACCATTTTCTTCTCGATTTACGATTATATCGGCAACCGATACAGAACTTTTTCTCGGCCGATTCGGTAAGCGAAAAAATTCCACTCGGCGATTTCCATCGCCGCTATAAACTTTCGTAGCGAAAAATTAAAATCGCGTTTCGAGTCCGTTTGCGAATAATCTCGAATCAGACGTTATATAAGGAGTTTTAGCTCAAGACCGTATCTTGGTCGTGCCTCACTCGTGGGCGAACGCACGCGGGAACTATAAATAACGCCAAAACCAAGAAACCGATCAGACTATTTTGCCGTTTTTAAAATAAAACAAATCGACAGCGAGTTCATTTTTCTCTGTAGTCGTCCGTCTGCGTTATTCGCAATCGATATAACGTGATTTCTAATTCGTTTTTAGCGGTGTGGTGGTCGTTTTTTTTTTTCATTCTACTGCCATACGCTTCGCTTCTTTGTCGAACTGTAACGTTTTCAATGAAAAAAAAAAAAAAAGAAATTCCGCCTGTCGTATTTTTCGATATTGTAAAAATGTGATTTTTTCCAAACAGAGGAAATACCAAATTTACCATTTGGGTATTGTGTTTTGTGTTCACTATCGGTCTCTCATCGCCCTCACCAATTTTCATTCCCAAACCTAAAAGCTATTTTTTATTATGTTGGAGTGAGACAGATTTGTAATACGTGTAATCGGGGTCAACAATGTGAATTTGAATCCTTTCCTTCTCGTTAAATAAATTTATCATCGAAAAATGCATCAAAATTCAGTATGCATATGTAAAGTGTACAATGTACATCAAAGTTTATTTTCTTTTTAGAGAACTTTATTAAAAAAAAATTCAACTTGAGTTTTCTTGTAAGAAAGATTGAAGCTTTGGATTACTTGCCTCCCTTCTATTTCCCTTCTTGGCGTCCTTGAGTATCTGCGAATATACAAGATGCATTTTCTCGCGACGATCCCCCGCCCTCCCCAAAGTTGATATAAAATTTCGAAAGCAACTTAGAAGCATTTTTATTTGTCATTCTCCATTACACATTTCGCTCGAACGATCATATATTTCATAAGCATTCGAGCGAAACTCACTCGTTTAATTTCCATAGTACTCGAATGCTCCTCCCTCCTTCACTGAAAAAAATTCTCGACTCGCTAATAAAACACTATTACCGCTGTAAAGCCTAATTCGTAAACCAATAAATTAAACTTATCGTCGCCGTTGCTCCTCGAATCGTAAATCGTCGGTCGAAGAACAACCCCTAAAGCGTCTAGATATTAATAAAATTTTAATGTTGCGATAAACTTAAAACTGTTTCGAAATGAAGAACTAGAGGAGGGCAGATAGTGGAAACTACACGCCGAAAAAAAAAAATTCCGCCGTTTATACGACGAGTAATATAATGAAATAGGATTTCGATATAAATTCTTATACGTTTGGTTTTTTCCACCATACAAACGCATCGAGCCGCGTACGCGCAGATAACTAAATATAACGCTCGACGAAACGCAACCACGCGCGACATATCTAACGAGCCGATTCATATTTAGGAGTAATTTAAAAGCCAATGAAAAAGGAATCACGAGCCGCGAAATACCACCGGAATAATAAAAAATATTCCGCACCCTTCCACGCTTAATTCGCAGTCCACACGTCTCGCGGAAAAATTGCCTCATATCGGCGCGCAAAAATGACGTCGAGGTCGCCCATTCCAAAATCAACGCAGATCTCATTCCATCGAAATCTATGGCTAACCGCAACATTTTCGAATTTCTTCGATGATTTCGAACGCCCGGAGCGACCAGAAGGAGGGGTTTAAATCAAAACCTTCACTTTTACATTTACCGTATAACGAACGCGTACAGCTCGTATTTATCGCCGTACGTTACCCGTTTCGGGCTTTTTTCCAATTTTTTTCCTGTTCTTGCTGTTGTTCCCGACGCATCGTACATTTATAAAGCGAACATTACACGCGCCAGCTTTCCACGAACTTTCCATCGATGTATTCATTTTCATAACGCGGACCGCGTCGTTATCGTAATTTGAGAAATGCCTGCTGCGTTCGCCCCCTTCATGGAACACATACGTTATACGCTGGTCGTATAGAGATATATTTTTTATCCGCCATGTCGAAGTTTCCGTTTTTACTACTTCCGTAGAGCGCTGGAACGAGGCATTTAGAAATTCGTCGATTCGCCTCGATTACCGCGCAAATTTCAAACGAACTTAGCTACCATTAGTCGTCGGATTATAAATTACGTATACGCTAAATTCTCTACTCTCGTAGAAAATTTACATTTTTCGACACCGTGTACGCGAATCCACCAACCTTTCATCCGCTTTCAATAATCGCCGAAGAAATAAGAGGGGTGAAAACTGGAAAAAATCTGGTCTTTCTGTTAACCCGCAATCATCATTTTCCACCCGTCTAACACTTAAACGGAGCGTGAAAAATAAACGCCGCGTCAACCACGTACACAGCCTTATTTCGTAACGACGTCGTAGAATTTACCGAAATTGTCCGCGTATTCGCTTCCTCCTGCCATCTTTAATGCGTACGATTAATCTGACGACCAATGCATTGCAGCGAAATTAAACGATATACTCGCGCAGAGACGACCCGAACTACCAAAGTGTCTCTGTACCTTGGCCGTCACGCGTTCCAAACGTTGCAGTATTTATTTTAATCTACAAACGCGTTCGGTCCACTTAAGGATGGAGAAGCGACCCATTATCGTCGAAAACGTTAGGGCGTTACGATTATGAAACATTTTAACGCGTATACTACACGCTATACTCGTCCGTATGCTGTTTCCATTGCGCCCAACCATTACTTCCTCTTCCTTAGCTTCTTCGTTATGGAAGATTAACCTCGGTTGGTTTTTCAAAATTTCTATTTTTTTTTCAGACTACCTAATATTCCACTTCCATTCCTAACAAAGACAACGTCTGATCCCATTTTCAAAGATGTATAGATGATTGAAAAAATTCAGATATTAGATTTCCTCCACTTCCGTTGACGTAACTGAATTTACACTCTTGAAAATATTATCGTAAATGATGTACAGATGAAATTCATTTCGAAAAAAATCTAATATGTTTGTTCAATTGCACAATCTTAAAACATCATGTCTATACCTTTTCGTTAATTAAATAATAAGAATTGCAGTGGTGAGAAATTTCATTCATAACGGTCATTGTAAATTTCTATGAGATACCTGTAGATACCACACTCATATCACATGGACAAATTACAAATAATAATACAAAATAACATAAATTATGGTAATTACAGTAATTTCTTAAAATTCAGCGTAATAATGGTAATTTCCTCTGTAATTTTGTAGGATTATGGTGATTTCCTATGATTATGTTCATGTATAATTGCGGTAATTTCGTGAAATTACGCTTGATAATAATAATTTCCGGAAATTACGTGTAATTATGGTAATTTTTCAAAATTACGCGTAATTACGGTAATTTCATTACTATATGGTGATTTTTTATCCATATGTTAAATTGGGGGAAATTTTGTAAAATTTTTCGTAATAATGGTATTTTCCTAAAATTACGCATAATTACAGTCATTTCTTATGATTATGTGTAATTGCGGTAATTTCGTGAAATTATGCGTAATAATAATAATAATTTCCTGAAATTACATGTAATTACGATAATTTCTCAAAATTACGCATACTTACAGTAATTTCTCAAAATTACGCATTCTTACAGTAATTTCTCAAAATTACGCGTAATTACTCAAAATTACGCCTAATTACTGTAATTTTGTGGGATTGTGGTTATTTCTTGTGATTATGTATAATTGCGGTAATTTTGTAAAATTATACGTAATAACGGTAATTTCCTAAAATTAAGCGTAATTATGGTAATTTCTCGAAATTACGCGTTATTTTGGTAAACTTCTGTCATTGTGATTATTTCCTAAAATTACATATATTTACGGTAATTTCCTTGCATTACTCATAATTACCTAATTTTACATATTTACGGTTAATTACCGTAATTTTCGATAATTACAAGTAATTTCTAGAATTTCCTGTGATTGCAAAAATTTTGGCGATTACAAGTAATTGTGATAATAACGAGCAATAATTATAATTATGGTAAAACTAGTTTTATCAGAAATTACGAGTAATTACCACTAGATACTCATCGCCTCCAATATACGACGTAGTAGACAAAAATAAATGCTCACGAAAATGAATTACACGTATTTCTATTCACATACAAAACACGAAGCGAAATAAACCAAAAGACAGAATGCAATGTTCATTCGGTCATTTGTAAATAGTGAATCAACACTACTGTTGAAGATTTCAACGCAGATTGCAAACATTTTCCTTAAAACATTATGAAGTACCAGTTAAGTATTTCATGTAGCGTCGTCATCGCATACTTTTTCTTCAGCTGGGAAATTAGTCGAATTTAATACGTTAGTTTTCAGCGACATTGGTACGATGTCGTTGCATTCATACGCGAAAAAGGACGCAATAAAAAGCTTTACACGCTGGTAAACAGCGTCCGATATTCAACGATGGTTCGCATTTCATATCGCGAGAAATGAAAAACAACTCACTCCACTCACACATCGGTGCAACCTCGACAACCACTCGCACAAGAACTCAAAACTCCATCCACATGGTCAGCGTGTCGTTCTTTTGTAACGCAAACAAAACCGCACTATCCATACAACACACTGTATGAATTTCATTTCAAGCTCGCAAGTACTACTCTCGGACGATACACAAAAAACCTTTCTGCGAAATTTTCCGCGATATCTTGAAACGTGAAAAATTCCTTTGTCTGGTAATCGCGAAAACGGCCACAAATCAACACTTCTCATACGCATTAGCAAACAGTTGGACGGCGAATGGCGGGAAATAAAGGAATTCACCGACAGTATGTCTTATACGCGAAGCCTACACGTTTTCGCAAAGGATGGACGATTCGAGAGGAGAGAAAAAAATAGCAC
>VFXL01000428.1:0-29920 GCA_009761765.1 Phenacoccus solenopsis | reverse complement strand
CCTCGTAATTTATCGAAATTAATCGTATTCACTGTATCTTCTTCGAGGCGATTAATTTCATCCAAAGCTTTCTGCACTTTACTCTGCGTAATGCTGAGATTAAGTCGAGTAATTCTCTTCGAAATACTTTTGTATTTCTTCTTTTCGGTCCAAATCCGTTTTCGAACTAATTAAATTTTTGAATATTAGTACATTGGTAAAGATCAATTTCACGCAGTGAATGGGATAGCTATTAATACTTTGTACTTACTGGGCAAAAGCTGCTGATAGTTTTCCTCCATAATATATTTATTGAAATGGAAGTACACTCGAAATATTCTGTGTCGTATGAAATTTCGATAATTCAGTAACCTAATGTATCAACGAAAAAAAAAAAAACGAAAATGATAAAAATATTAATAGGTAATTGATGTCATCTAATTAAAAACCATTAAAGCGTTAGGTACATACCTACGACTTCAATAAAACTGCAATTTGAAATCCGTATTTACGTACAATGTGCTATAAATGAAGAAAATTGTCTCGAATCATTAAACAACACCGATGGAACACTAATCGATTCTTCAGAAATGCAGAATACAGCAAGAAATCACCAAAAAATTCAAACTATAAAATATTCAAGAACTACTAAATTAAGGAGATACGCGATCATCAAGATATGGAAATGAACTGAATGCAAATCACAAAATAGACCAATTTGTAGGAACGAAGATCCATCATATGTGAAAAAGTCAACAATAGCTTGGCACCAGTACACCACTCGGAGAGGGGCGGAAACTAGTTCTTTTTATTAAGAAAAAGATTTTTTTAACAAGCGCCAGTTCGTCACCCTCGCCGCTGTATCATGACATAAAAGATTTAACCTGATGACTCATTGGAAAAACAAGTTGAAATTTTCAAAAAGAATGGAACTTATTTGCTACCTGCAAATGACCCAAACGTCTCATCCTCTTTTTACCGACCTTACGACGCTGTATTATTTCCTAGAAACTATATCGACCAAATGGATAATGACGATTTCGCTCTAGCTATTTTAACCAAATCCATGTACCTAACAATGAATTCGATTTCATTTCGCTTTTATAATTTTTGCTTTCATTTTTGATTTTGCAGATCGCATTGAACCTAACGTCGTGATATCAGGTAATTTGATTGCTTTGAAATCAAATTCTGGATTTGCATGCATCTCATAATTTTATTCGCTTATTCCTCGCGAATAAAATAATCAAATCTTATTGTACATAAAAATGGTTGCGGCTGTAGCATGATCAACTTATCACATTCTTATCCTATGAATATATTGTAATCAGACTTGGCGGAACCCACCGGGAAGGGGGAAAACCCCGATTGGCCGGCTACGGGTATTCGTTTTAGAGGCCGGGAGACCAAAATATAACAAGTGTAATTATAAAAATATTGAAAAATCTCACAAAACACATCTAAAATTATTACTTGAAAAGAAATATTATATATTCTCATTATTTCATTGCCGAATGCAATAGGAAAGACTATCCTGCACAACTTATTAAAAATTATCGGTTGTTTAGGGTGATCTTTCCCATACATTTTGGAATCACTAACATTCGGAGAAATTCTTGGAAAGTTTGTTGGTAAAATCCTTCATTTAAAAAAGTATTACTTTCTTAAGTTTTTTGTTATTGTTTTTTATTACATAGGCTACCTATCTATTTGTAATTTAAAAAATTCATTTTTCATTTACGAACGTAAGCAGCCACACTAGAGCTGAGTTTTTAACTGGGACTTGTTAACGTTTACATATAACGTTGCTAACCCCTTCATGTCTACTGACCACACCCAATATAAAGTCTGAAAATCCCTCTCAACTTGATAGAGAGACACTAGCAGTATACTGGAGCATAAAACGCCTATTTGTATACTTATATGGACGCAATTTCACCCTAATCTGCGATAATAAACCCTTGTCCCATATTTTTGCCCCTATAAAAAAATCACCGGTAATGACGGCCTCAAGACTGGTCAGATACGCATCTTTCCTGAGCTCCTTTGATTATGACATCAAGCACCGAAAATCAACTGACCACGCAAACGTAGATTATCTATCTAGAGCCCCTCTACCACAACCCGAAGAAGAAACCCATGACGACTACGAAACAATATTTTATAACGAACTAATTGACGAAACAACTGTCACGCATACACAAATTGCTGAAGAAACCGCTAAAGATCCAACCTTGGCAAACCTGCTTGAAGCTCTAAAAACAATAATCGTGATCCTGAAATACCCTCCATAATGGTGTTATAATTCGAAATCATCGAGTCTATATCCCTTCGGTACTACGTGGGAAAATTTTAGCTGAGCTGCACTCTACACACGTCGGAATCGTAAGAATGAAGTCACTTGCTCGACGTCATGTATATTGGCCTCAAATAGACAACAACATCGAAAAAGTGGTCCAAAGCTGCGAGATCTGCGCTAAGCTACAGAAGAACCCAAAGAAAGTCCCTCTGCATCGATGGGAACCTCCTACAGCTCCATGGCTACGCATACACATCGACTATACAGGACCAAAGAATGGGTTCTGATACTTCGTGGTAGTAGACTCATTTTCACACTGGCCGGAAATTACGCTGGCAAAAACAGCTCCTACTACCGAATCGACGATCGCATCACTTTCTGAAATGTTTTCGCGATATGGACTACCATGTTCAATAGTAAGCGACAACGCTAGCATTTTTACTTCAGGACATTTCGTTAAATTCTGTGAGCGCAATGGTATACGTCACTATTTATCTGCGCCAAACCACCCTGCCACCAACGGTATGGCAGAACGCGCTGTTGGTACCTTGAAAATGAGATTAAACGCCCTCACCTCTACTATGAACATGCACTAAAAATTACAGCAAATCCTTTTCAAATGGCGTGCTACACCCTTAGGAAACGAATCTAACGGATCTACACCTGCTGAACTGTTCTTATCACGTTAAATAAGAACCCCATTAGACATATTACGCCCCCCACCACCAGAAACAACAAAAGAATCGAAGGAAGTCGCTAAAAGTCCCACACCGCTCAAATCATTCAACGTAGGAGATCGTGTAATCTCTTGAAATTATATAGGTAAGCACAAATAGCTATTCGGTACCATTCAAAAAAATTTGGGAAATTACATTACCAAATTAAGCTCGACAAAGAAGGCCGCTTAATCAAGCGACACATCGACCAACTTCGAGCTATTCAAGTGCCAGAGAAGAATAGTCCACCGCAGAAAAGTGTACGATTTAGGGAAACGCCAAGTAATCCATTACTTC
Source organism: Phenacoccus solenopsis (assembly GCA_009761765.1). Classification (NCBI taxonomy): domain Eukaryota; kingdom Metazoa; phylum Arthropoda; class Insecta; order Hemiptera; family Pseudococcidae; genus Phenacoccus; species Phenacoccus solenopsis. The sequence goes on along the minus strand of VFXL01000428.1, from coordinate 26,629 downwards.
CCTCAAGAACACAAATGCAGCAGCAACGAGCGCCTCCTCAACAAATGTCCCAACCTGTAGTCTCTGCGACTCTTCGACGTTCAGCTAGACCTCGCGAGCAGCCACGTCGGCTCGCCGATTTTATTTTAAATTAATTATTTTAGTAATGTTAAAGTTAGTGTATAATTAAAATGAAGAGGCGGAAGACTGTGGTGTCTACACTGACGATGCGCAGTGTAAAACACGTATGGGCTAACGCTGCCGCGCATATATTATGTTCAGTTCTATGATGTTTATTTTCGAATAAAGGTGTAAGCAACAGTTTCTGATTAATTATTATTCAAATGATTACGATCTTGGTTTAAATGAATAATTGATTTATGACTGAGTACCATGATGATAACGAAGCATTAGAAAGAGCCAATTACTTGATACCTTCATTAATATTTACAAGGGATGAAAAATGTTTCATACTTACACGTATAATATACTCGTAGTTATGCAACCAGCATAATTTACCTTCTATTGCAGCACCACAATTTAGAAATACATTGCCCACACTTTTCTATTTTGATTTGTGGTTTCGGTGTTGTATATATACTTAGGTAAGCGTAGAAATTTGGTTACGGTTTTGTGTATCATCATTTGCACCTTGGTTTTGGTATTATTTTGTGATGTTTTCATCCGCATTTTCAAACCTATTTTCGTATTGTAAAGAAAGTTGATCCATGTATCAACTATTTTTATTCGGATGTTTGGAAAAAAATGAAATACACTACAATCGAATGAGCACAATTTCATATATTTATATATAATATGAAAATAAAAAAAATTAATTATTAGTAAAATTGTATACAGTAGCTAGAAATATGATTAGGAATAAGTAACACCGGTGGAAAGAAATGATAACGAAAAGTTGATATCAACTCGTTATTCTAGTTATTAAAATAAGAGGTAAATTCACAAAAATGATCATAACTGTAACTGATAAGCTAACGCAAATAATACACTCGAAACAACTAATCTTAAGGTGGTACTTCGGAAAATAAGTACCTAGGTAATTGCGAAAAAGTTGATTTTAAAATAAAGAAATGAAAAAAATTGGAAAAATAAATGCTAAATGCCCTCAAAGAAAGTCTCTAAAACAATACCTATACTACAATTTCAAATCATTTTGTTGCGTTATTTTTGAGAAAAACACTACCAATGAAAATTATATCCTATTTTCATTGGTAGTGTTTTTCTGAAATTATAATATAATTATTGTTTTAGAGACTTTGTTTGAGGGCATTTAGCATTTATTTTTCAAATTTTTATTATTATTATTTTTTTTTTTTTATTAAGAAATCAACTTTTTCGCATTTTACCAACTTATTTTCGGTAGCACCGCCTAAATATTAAATCTAAATTAAATTCTTAACCCTCTAATAGCGCACATATTTAAACTTCAATTTTTTTTAAATTCTAATTTTAGACGAGAGGTATTGATCATAGGAGAAAAATAATCAGTCACCAAATTCAAAAAATATCATGCACGTGTTCCAACGATTACAGTATAAAAATTCAGTATTACCAAATGTTGTAAAAAAATCAACTTTTTAAAATAAAATTTTCTAATTGATAAATTTGGTATACTGCATGAAATCTATTAAAATGCCTATACCAAGAAATTTCATTTTGCAAAAATATTATTAAAAAAAATTTTAAAAATGTTAATTTAAAAAAATAATAAAAATCAAAATTTTTAGTATATTTCCCCCTCCACGTCTCACTTACAAAAAAAGTAGGAACATACCACATTTTTTGTTCTTCAGGCGAAACGCTTTTTCAGGCGGAAGCGTTTGAGCCTAAATGTAGTTGCGTATTGCCTACTCTTCGTGAAAAGGCGCATAGTGGGTGATTTTTACTCATGTGTGCTATTTAAGGGTTAATTTGTTTTTTCACTCATAATAATAAACATCATCATCTGATAGTTAACGTTAAAGAAAAAATATGAAAAAATGAATGCTTTGATATAGTATAAATGAAGCGTCGAATTAAAAAAAAAATTGATACCTAATTCAAAATGAATCAAATGCTTCAAAAATTTAATTTAAAAAAAAAAAAAAGGACTTTTTCTATTTATAGTTTCGAAAGCAGATCAGCTAGCGTTATATGGTTATTATTTTTTTTTAATTATCGATATCTAACAACATTAATTTCTTCCAATGCACTAAAGCGAGTCGAGATGGTTTTTTAAATCGTCGAAAATATCGAGGAGGAGATGGTTCTTCTTTTTAAGGAATGATGTCCACTCACCTTCGTCGAACTTTGATAAACCATCGTTTTTTTCCGAAGCACCACTAACTTTACCGTTTTATTTAAACCTTCATCTTTCAAAAATCGAGCTTCCAGTTTAGATCTCCAATTGAAGTTTGCTTTTTCACTTCCTGTGTCATTTTCATGGGAAAAACAGTTGGCTTTATGCTCTGCATCCTTTTCGTTTTCGCAAACTTCATCGGAATCAGAATCACCTGAAATAATTTCAAGAGGTGAATTAGTGTTCTGTTATACGTCTGTAAGTCTAGACAATTTTCTGAAAAATGTATCGAACAACAATTTTCAAAATTACAAAAATGGGTGCTGCAAAAAATGATTCTCTTTCACACTTCTCTTCTTTTCTAATCAATTTTCAATTTAATAAAAAATATTCATGTGTTCAGAAAAGAAAAATATAGGTTATTCTCTTTGGAACGTTGAAAGATATATTAACAAAAAAAAAAGTTTCATCCTATTAGCCTTTTCTTGTGGGGGGAGGGGGCATGAAATCCAAATTCACTAGCACATCTTGTACCCGAGACTGAATACATGTTTCTCAACACATTTCCTCACACTACTCGAGACTAAGGAATTCGATTTCCGATTTCGTAAGTTTATTCGCAGACCCTTCTTATGCCCATCTTATATGACATCTGAGACAAAATTATCAGTAATTGTTTTGAGATGGCATAACTCGTCAAGTTTTTGAGAAACGCACTTGCTGCCAAGCAATTTTCAGTTTTTCGATTTATATGATCTGAAAAAGGATTCAATGAGCTTTGAAGACGATACCCCTTAATTCCGAATCCGGGAGATTAAGAGCTGAAAAATGTTTTTTTTTGGGTTTTTTTACTAAGTATAAAATTCGTTCCAAGTATGACTCATTGCTTTCAAAAAATACTCGAGAAGGATAGAATGAAAAAAATGGTATTTTCTTTTTTTATCGCCTTGCCCCCCATCATCCCACATGTTAAAAATTATTGTTCAAGAAATATTCCTGGAAAAACTGTTTTTTGAATATTTTCAGATAAATGTGAAGTAGCATATAATTTTCAGAATTCTTCAGTTGCCAGTCTATGGCTCGAATAAAAAATTTTTCAAAAAAATTGATAGGAAATTCAAACAGAATATTATTTCACTGAATTATTTTCATGGTAGGGGAACCTCCTGGAGATATAAGCTATAAATTTCATTATTTGGAATTCCAGCCTCTCGTATGGGCTACACTTTTCACTTATCAATGGTAACTTTTGGTATATTATTATGTTATTTACATCCGGAGATATTCGCGAAAGAGTTGTTGCTTAAAATTGAATTATGGAAAACCCCCTTTCGTACTTCGATTTACTGTACTATTATGGTAATTATTATATACTTATGTGCAAAAGAGAAAACGAAACAATATTAAATTCAGTTTCTTACTCGGTAACGGCGAAGGTATCTCATCATTTTTCATTTTTTCTTCACGATTTTTCCTCGCTTTATACACGTAGCCTCGTAATTTATCGAAATTAATCGTATTCATTGTATCTTCTTCGAGGCGATTAATTTCATCCAAAGCTTTCTGCACTTTACTCTGCGTAATGCTGCGATTTAAGTCGAGTAATTCTCTTCGAAATACTTTGTGGACAATATTTCTTCGTTTTTCGGTCCAAATCCGTTTTCGAACTAATTAAATTTTTGAATATTAGTACATTGGTAAAGATCAATTTCACGCAGTGAATGGGATAGCTATTAATACTTTGTACTTACTGGGCAAAAGCTGCTGATAGTTTTCCTCCATAATATATTTTTTGAAATGAAAGTACACTCGTAATATTCTGTGTCGTTATGAAATTTCGATAATTCAGTAACCTAATATATCAACGAAAGAAAAAAACGAAATGATAAAAATATTAATAGGTAATTGATGTCATCTAATTAAAAACCATTAAAGCGTTAGGTACATACCTACGACTTCAATAAAACTGCAATTTGAAATCCGTATTTACGTACAATGTGCTATAAATGAAGAAAATTGTCTCGAATCATTAAACAACACCGATTGGAACACTAATCGATTCTTCAGAAATGCAGAATACAGTAAGAAATCACCAAAAAATTCAAACTATCAGAAATATTCAAGAACTACTAAATTAAGGAGATACGTGATCATCAAGATATGGAAATGAACTGAATGCAAATCACAAAATAGACCAATTTGTAGGAACGAAGATCCATCATATGTGAAAAAGTCAACAATAGCTTGGCACCAGTACACCACTCGGAGAGGGGCGGAAACTAGTTCTTTTTATTAAGAAAAAGATTTTTTTAACAAGCGCCAGTTCGTCACCCTCGCCGCTGCATCATGGCATAAAAGACAAAACACATCTAAAATTATTACTTGAAAAGAAATATTATGTATTCTGATTATTTTATTGCCGAATGCAATAGGAAAGACTATCCTGCACAACTTATTAAAAATTATCGGTTGTTTAGGGTGATCTTTCCCATACATTTTAGAATCACTAACATTCGGAGAAATTCTTGGAAAAGTTTGTTGGTAAAATCCTTCATTTAAAAAAGTATTACTTTCTTAAGTTTTTTGTTATTGTTTTTTATTACATAGGCTTTTTTAAGGAATGATGTCCACTTACCTTCGTCGAACTTTGATAAACAATCGTGTTTTTTCCGAAGCACCACTAACTTTACCGTTTTATTTAAACCTTCGTCTTTCCAAAATCGAGCTTCATGTTTAGATCTCCAATTGAAGTTTGATTTTTCACTTCCTGTGTCATGCGAATCGATTGAGAATTCTGCGGTGGTTGTTGGTAAGTAAAAGTGAAGCGTTCTTTGAAACACCGATACGCTCACTTTTTTGAGTTCGCCAAATGCAAATTTACGATTGCGAAAACGTTGAAAATACAGCGTCGCTCCGCTTAACTGTACGACTTCATTGTGACGTTCAATGAGTTATTGGCTTGTCTCTTATGCTTTTATTTTGATGCTTTTTCAAGATATTAAGCGAATTAATTTTTCCTACATCTGTTTTAACTTTCTCTCTTACGTGCCTCCTTAAGCGTTTTTCCAAACATGTTATTTTTCGATTAAAAAAATCTTTCGTATTAAAAGAATTTTAACTTTTTCTTTTTATTTACTCGAAAAAAGAATTTATACATGCAATGTAATTTCTAAAGAACGTTCATTCAATTGATCCTGTGGATCGATTTTAACGATTTTGATAACTTTTTTCAAATGATCTACTTGACACATGAATATGTCATCGAGTAAAACAAAAAAGGAAAATTCAGGATACAGTTTCAACTAATTTTCTAGCATTTTTTTTCATTATTTTATTTTATTTTTATTGATTTATGACTGAGTACCATGATGATAATGAAGCATTAGAAAGAGCCAATTACTTGATACCTTCATTAATATTTACAAGGGATGAAAAATGTTTCATACTTACACGTATTATATACTCGTAGTTATGCAACCAGCATTATACCTTCTATTGTAGCACCACAATTTAGAAATACATTGCCCACACTTTTCTATTTTGATTTGTGGTTTCGGTGTTGTATATATACTTAGGTAAGCGTAGAAATTTGGTTACGGTTTTGTGTATCATCATTTGCACCTTGGTTTTGGTATTATTTTGTGATGTTTTCATCCGCATTTTCAAACCTATTTTCGTATTGTAAAGAAAGTTGATCCATGTATCAACTATTTTTATTCGGATGTTTGGAAAAAAATGAAATACACTACAATCGAATGAGCACAATTTCATATATTTATATATAATATGAAAATAAAAAAAATTAATTATTAGTAAAATTGTATACAGTAGCTAGAAATATGATTAGGAATAAGTAACACCGGTGGAAAGAAATGATAACGAAAAGTTGATATCAACTCGTTATTCTAGTTATTAAAATAAGAGGTAAATTCACAAAAATGATCATAACTGTAACTGATAAGCTAACGCAAATAATACACTCGAAACAACTAATCTTAAGGTGGTACTTCGGAAAATAAGTACCTAGGTAATTGCGAAAAAGTTGATTTTAAAATAAAGAAATGAAAAAAATTGGAAAAATAAATGCTAAATGCCCTCAAAGAAAGTCTCTAAAACAATACCTATACTACAATTTCAAATCATTTTGTTGCGTTATTTTTGAGAAAAACACTACCAATGAAAATTATATCCTATTTTCATTGGTAGTGTTTTTCTGAAATTATAATATAATTATTGTTTTAGAGACTTTGTTTGAGGGCATTTAGCATTTATTTTTCAAATTTTTTTATTATTATTATTTTTTTTTTTATTAAGAAATCAACTTTTTCGCATTTTACCAACTTATTTTCGGTAGCACCGCCTAAATATTAAATCTAAATTAAATTCTTAACCCTCTAATAGCGCACATATTTAAACTTCAATTTTTTTTAAATTCTAATTTTAGACGAGAGGTATTGATCATAGGAGAAAAATAATCAGTCACCAAATTCAAAAAATATCATGCACGTGTTCCAACGATTACAGTATAAAAATTCAGTATTACCAAATGTTGTAAAAAAATCAACTTTTTAAAATAAAATTTTCTAATTGATAAATTTGGTATACTGCATGAAATCTATTAAAATGCCTATACCAAGAAATTTCATTTTGCAAAAATATTATTAAAAAAAATTTTAAAAATGTTAATTTAAAAAAAATAATAAAAATCAAAATTTTTAGTATATTTCCCCCTCCACGTCTCACTTACAAAAAAAGTAGGAACATACCACATTTTTTGTTCTTCAGGCGAAACGCTTTTTCAGGCGGAAGCGTTTGAGCCTAAATGTAGTTGCGTATTGCCTACTCTTCGTGAAAAGGCGCATAGTGGGTGATTTTTACTCATGTGTGCTATTTAAGGGTTAATTTGTTTTTTCACTCATAATAATTAAACATCATCATCTGATAGTTAACGTTAAAGAAAAAATATGAAAAAATGAATGCTTTGATATAGTATAAATGAAGCGTCGAATTAAAAAAAAAATTGATACCTAATTCAAAATGAATCAAATGCTTCAAAAATTTAATTTAAAAAAAAAAAAAAGGACTTTTTCTATTTATAGTTTCGAAAGCAGATCAGCTAGCGTTATATGGTTATTATTTTTTTTTAATTATCGATATCTAACAACATTAATTTCTTCCAATGCACTAAAGCGAGTCGAGATGGTTTTTTAAATCGTCGAAAATATCGAGGAGGAGATGGTTCTTCTTTTTTAAGGAATGATGTCCACTCACCTTCGTCGAACTTTGATAAACCATCGTATTTTTTCCGAAGCACCACTAACTTTACCGTTTTATTTAAACCTTCATCTTTCAAAAATCGAGCTTCCAGTTTAGATCTCCAATTGAAGTTTGCTTTTTCACTTCCTGTGTCATTTTCATGGGAAAAACAGTTGGCTTTATGCTCTGCATCCTTTTCGTTTTCGCAAACTTCATCGGAATCAGAATCACCTGAAATAATTTCAAGAGGTGAATTAGTGTTCTGTTATACGTCTGTAAGTCTAGACAATTTTCTGAAAAATGTATCGAACAACAATTTTCAAAAATTACAAAAATGGGTGCTGCAAAAATGTTCTCTTTCACACTTCTCTTCTTTCTAATCAATTTTCAATTTAATAAAAAATATTCATGTGTTCAGAAAAGAAAAATATAAGTTATTCTCTTTGGAACGTTGAAAGATATATTAACAAAAAAAAAAAGTTTCATCCTATTAGCCTTTTCTTGTGGGGGGAGGGGGCATGAAATCCAAATTCACTAGCACATCTTGTACCCGAGCCTGAATACATGTTTCTCAACACATTTCCTCACACTACTCGAGACTAAGGAATTCGATTTCCGATTTCGTAAGTTTATTCGCAGACCCTTCTTATGCCCATCTTATATGACATCTGAGACAAAATTATCAGTAATTGTTTTGAGATGGCATAACTCGTCAAGTTTTTGAGAAACGCACTTGCTGCCAAGCAATTTTCAGTTTTTCGATTTATATGATCTGAAAAAGGATTCAATGAGCTTTGAAGACGATACCCCTTAATTCCGAATCCGGGAGATTAAGAGCTGAAAAATGTTTTTTTTTGGGTTTTTTTACTAAGTATAAAATTCGTTCCAAGTATGACTCATTGCTTTCAAAAAATACTCGAGAAGGATAGAATGAAAAAAATGGTATTTTCTTTTTTTATCGCCTTGCCCCCCATCATCCCACATGTTAAAAATTATTGTTCAAGAAATATTCCTGGAAAAACTGTTTTTTGAATATTTTCAGATAAATGTGAAGTAGCATATAATTTTCAGAATTCTTCAGTTGCCAGTCTGTGGCTCGAATAAAAAATTTTTCAAAAAAAATTGATAGGAAATTCAAACAGAATATTATTTCACTGAATTATTTTCATGGTAGGGAACCTCCTGGAGATATAAGCTATAAATTTCATTATTTGGAATTCCAGCCTCTCGTATGGGCTACACTTTTCACTTATCAATGGTAACTTTTGGTATATTATTATGTTATTTACATCCGGAGATATTCGCGAAAGAGTTGTTGCTTAAAATTGAATTATGGAAAACCCCCTTTCGTACTTCGATTTACTGTACTATTATGGTAATTATTATATACTTATGTGCAAAAGAGAAAACGAAACAATATTAAATTCAGTTTCTTACTCGGTAACGGCGAAGGTATCTCATCATTTTTCATTTTTTCTTCACGATTTTTCCTCGCTTTATGTACGTAGCCTCGTAATTTATCGAAATTAATCGTATTCACTGTATCTTCTTCGAGGCGATTAATTTCATCCAAAGCTTTCTGCACTTTACTCTGCGTAATGCTGCGATTTAAGTCGAGTAATTCTCTTCGAAATACTTTGTGGACAATATTTCTTCGTTTTTCGGTCCAAATCCGTTTTCGAACTAATTAAATTTTTGAATATTAGTACATTGGTAAAGATCAATTTCACACAGTGAATGGGATAGCTATTAATACTTTATACTTACTGGGCAAAAGCTGCTGATAGTTTTCCTCCATAATATATTTATTGAAATGGAAGTACACTCGTAATATTCTGTGTCGTTATGAAATTTCGATAATTCAGTAACCTAATGTATCAACGAAAGAAAAAAACGAAATGATAAAAATATTAATAGGTAATTGATGTCATCTAATTAAAAACCATTAAAGCGTTAGGTACATACCTACGACTTCAATAAAACTGCAATTTGAAATCCGTATTTACGTACAATGTGTTATAAATGAAGAAAATTGTCTCGAATCATTAAACAACACTGATCGATTCTTCAGAAATGCAGAATACAGCAAGAAATCACCAAAAAATTCAAACTATCAGAAATATTCAAGAACTACTAAATTAAGGAGATACGCGATCATCAAGATATGGAAATGAACTGAATGCAAATCACAAAATAGACCAATTTGTAGGAACGAAGATCCATCATATGTGAAAAAGTCAACAATAGCTTGGCACCAGTACACCACTCGGAGAGGGGCGGAAACTAGTTCCTTTTATTAAGACAAAGATTTTTTTAACAAGCGCCAGTTCGTCACCCTCGCCGCTGTATCATGACATAAAAGATTTAACCTGATGAACTCATTGGAAAAACAAGTTGAAATTTTCAAAAAGAATGGAACTTATTTGCTACCTGCAAATGACCCAAACGTCTCATCCGTCTTTTTACCGACCTTACGACGCTGTATTATTTCCTAGAAACTATATCGACCAAATGGACAATGACGATTTCGCTATAGCTATTTTAACCAAATCCATGTACTAACAATGAATTCGATTTCATTTCGCTTTTATAATTTTTGCTTTTCATTTTGATTTTGCAGATCGCATTGAACCTAACGTCGTGATATCAGGTAATTTGATTGCTTTGAAATCAAATTCTGGATTTGCATGCATCTCATAATTTTATTCGCTTATTCCTCGCGAATAAAATAATCAAATCTTATTGTACATAAAAATGGTTGCGGCTGTAGCATGATCAACTTATCACATTCTTATCCTATGAATATATTGTAATCAGACTTGGCGGAACCCACCGGGGAAGCGGGAAACCCCGATTGGCCGGCTACGGGTATTCGTTTTAGAGGCCGGGAGACCAAAAATATAACAAGTGTAATTATAAAAATATTGAAAAATCTCACAAAACACATCTAAAATTATTACTTGAAAAGAAATATTATATATTCTCATTATTTTATTGCCGAATGCAATAGGAAAGACTATCCTGCACAACTTATTAAAAATTATCGGTTGTTTAGGGTGATCTTTCCCATACATTTTAGAATCACTAACATTCGGAGAAATTCTTGGAAAAGTTTGTTGGTAAAATCCTTCATTTAAACAAGTATTACTTTCTTAAGTTTTTTGTTATTGTTTTTTATTACATAGGCTACCTACCTATTTGTAATTTAAAAAATTCATTTTTCATTTACGAACGTAAGCAGCCACACTAGAGCTGAGTTTTTAACTGGGACTTGTTAACGTTTACATATAACAATCTGCGATAATAAACCCTTAACCCATATTTTTGCCCTTACAAAAAAATTACCGGTAATGACGGCCTCAAGACATCGGCGCTGTGTAGCTTGGCAGACAATATTCTCGAAAAATTATAGTCAAGTTTATACTATTGTCTACTCAGTACACACGAAGCGTTGTCAATGTGCGTCAATCGGTGCATGTGTGTGTATTATGGGAGCAGTAAAACGTAAAGCATTTCACAATGGAACTGTGTTTATGCAGTTCCAAGTTTTCTTAGAATACACCCTGTTTACAATCTACGGATATTATTGCTTTCATTGTCTACATATTTATTCCTACTCTTTTTCATCACGATCCGACTTCGTTTATTATATTGTTGCTTTTCGTATTCGGTATATATCCCGGCTTTGTTCTGCTGGAAGTATTCCTTGAATTTGATGGCTTGTTTTTCATCCGCCATTTGATTTTTCACTAGCTACGGTAAACGCAAAATGTTGTAGTTTTATATTTATTACGCATGTATAATTATGTCTGAACTTTTTCTTCTATTACTTACTTTTCTTCTTCTTTTTTTTTTTTTTTTCAAACGAACTATATTTATGAAGATAAGAAATAGTTTGTTTGTATGTTTTTTTTCTATATGCTTACAACTGGAGAACTGTCGGAGGGATTTTTTGAAATTTCGAATTCGAGTTTCTATCGCTGCGGAATAGGTTTTAAAATCGTCGTTTCGAGTTTAGTCTCTAAGTGGGGTGAGTGGGCCCAAAATTTCATTGACCCCCGTCTCGAATGTCTAATTGGGATCAACAAAACTGCCGAAATTAAATTTTTCTCGAATTTATCCTAAACATCTCATGTTAGGCGATGTGCCGATGATTCGTGGCTCATTTTTAACTTCTTAGCCCCAAATGGGGAGAGAGGAGTGACCGAACGAAAACCGAAATTTTTGTATCTTCGCTTCCGTTTGACCGTTTTTTATTTTTTTTCAATTCTTTGGGATCCGCAACACGAACAATATTTCAAAAATTCGAGAAAATTGATCGGTAAATGATCCCGCAATTGAAGACGAATGTGAGGAGAATTCTTATATTTTTGCGAACGTTGGCCGCGTTCGTGCAACGCGTTCGCTGCTTCGGTTGTAGGGAGCTAGGGATCAGACAGAAACGAAACCCGTTTGACCTTGAGCATCGCGAAATTCAACGCTTGAAAACGATACTCTTAAAATACGTATAAAGGTGTTGGAAAATATTGGAATGAAATTTTTTTGTATACTTTTTTTTCATCGAGAGTTCCTTTTTAAGTAGGTACAAAAGAAAATCGCCCGTTCTACAAAATGTTATTCGACGTTATTGAAAAATTTCCCATCTTTTCTAATAATTAGTATACGAATATTTTTTTAATGCTACTCATATATTTTCACAACCCAAATATTATTTACAAATAATTGCAGTCTGACGGCATAAACCAAAGTAGTAATGAAAATACCAAAAAATAACGCGCCGGCTTATGCGTGGCTGGATAATCTGTATACTAATTGTTACGATTTTCACGAAATTTTGGATTTCCGTCCGAATTAACGTGTACAAGTTTTTTAACGATAATCCAAACCTCAAACTCCAAAATTAGGGGGAGGAGGGTCGAAATTTTGAATAGGGCTCTTCTAAATTACAAAATTACATTTTTTCAAATAAGTGGATTTGAGAGTATGCATCATTTTCTTTACGTTCTTACCATTTTTCATTTTTGGGGCACCCTTACCCCTCAAATTTGACTCAAAAGTAGCATTGTATAATCAAAAATCGTTAAATTTTAATTTTTTTCAAAAATAAGCAACACGTTCTTTGTGTTGTAGTTACCCAGGTATTCTTGTAAATTTTCAACGGTTTTTGACCACATTTGGGGGAGGGGGTAAATAAAAACCAAAATTTCTATATTTTTTGTTCCTTTCAATTTTTGATTTTTTTTTTTAATCAACGCGGTCAAAATAACAACAATAAAAATGTATAAAAATTTCAATAAGAATGGACCCAAAATAAGGCCGTGATCGCGTGTTACAAATTCGAAAATTTTTAACGTTTAAGGTGGTGCTTCAGAAAATAAGTTGGTAAATACGAAAAAGTTGATTTCTTACTAGAAAAAATTAAAAAATTGAAAAATAAATGCTAGATGCCCTCAAACAAAGTGTCTAAAACAATTTATTATAATTTCAAATCATTTCGTTGAGTTATTTTTGAGAAAAACGCTGCTAATGAAAATAGGATATAATTTTCATTGGCAGTGTTTTTCTCAAAAATAACGCAACGAAATGATTTGAAATTATAATATTAGCATTTATTTTTCCAGTTTTTTTATTTCTTTATTTTAAAATCAACTTTTTCGCAATTACCTACTTATTTTCTGAAGCACCTGCCTTAAGCACGATGTAAAACATTTTCGTTAGCTCGCGTTTCGGTAGGCGCGAAATACACAAGACAAACATGTTCGACTTTGAATACTCGCATCGATATGCTATGAATGTTCGAACCCATTAAAAAGGGTTTGATTTAAGCTTTTTTTTTTTAACGTGCTCCCCATACACCGTATTTTTCCTTTATGTTTATTAATTTAAAAAAAAATTGAAATAAAACGCACATTATAACGATTTTTCAAGAAATTGCCAACTTCAAATAAGGAATCCAAAAAAAATTACACCCGCTTTTGTAGTTTTACTACCGGAAAAAAATGGATTTTATTTTTCATATGAGCAATTGAGATGAGTTTTAGAGCCGATCAAATGGCGGATGGAAAACAAGCCATCGAATTCAAGTAATACTTCTAGCAGGACAAAGCCGGGATATACCGGGTGACTACTTGATTCGAGCACACAAGCGAAAAAATTAGCTAAAAGGTGAAAAAATTCAAAACAAATATGCATTTTTGACAACGAAAGTATGAATTAAAATTTTGCATTTCATTGATATACGCTTTTAACCATTAAATAAATATTATTTGTGGTATTGCTTCTTACTAATTTCATTCAAATACATAATTTATTTCTATGAGGGAAAGACTTTTGCGCTTGGGGTGCTCGAATCAAGTAGTCACCTGGTATACTGAATACCAAAAGCAGCAATATAATAAACGCAGTCTTAAAAGAGTAGGAATAAATATGTAGACAATGAAAGCAATAATATCCGTCGATTGTAAACATGGTGTATTCTAACGTAAGAAAACTTGGAACTGCATAAACACAGTTCCATTGTGAAATGCTTTACGTTTTACTGCTCCCATAATACACACACACACGCACCGATTGACGCACATTGACAACGCTTCGTGTGTACTGCGTAGATAATAGTATAGACTTGACTATAATTTTTCGAGAATATTGTCTGCCAAGCTACACAGCGCCGATGTCGAGAGACTTATTAGTGGGAACAACCTATTCAAAACAAATATGCGAAACGCTTTCAACCTTGATACGGAAAATCTGTACTTGTTTATACATTCGAACATACCAGTATTAGAGAAATAGAATCCACCACCCTCCATAATTACTTGGCTCAAGGACAAAGAATGACGTTCAAAACAGCCACCTAAGGCGAGGGAGCAGAAGTGGTATAAATACATTTTCGAGGATTCGAATATTGGTGATGAAGAAACGATTAATTCTCAAATTGGAAAAAAGTGGAGAAAAAAATCATTTGTTAAAATTTTTATAGGCCAAGTTATCAACTTAACGTAATTTTGTAAGATTTTAGTCGTTTAATAAAAATTGTTAAAATGTTCAAATTTTTATAATTCCACAATTTTTTTTTGAAGCTGCACAAAATGTGCGGAGCTGCGCGTTGGAATACGCCCCGATTGTAAAAGAAAATGCAATATCGATGAAAAAGAAGATTCGTAAGGAATGAGAAAAAATTCACATACTTATAATAAATAAAAATTTTGCGTCAACTAAAAATTTACCCGGCCAACAATATGTGTACATACGAACTAAACAGAATATTTTTTTTGACTATGTAAAAACCGCTCATTACATTTGGGGTAATTGAGATATGGGGGTAGGTTGTGGGGTACTTACGTGTGAATCTCACGGCTCACCAATGCCAGACGCCGATCTGACTGATATTGCGCCTGTGTGTAGTAGGGTATACTACTACTTCAACACCACATACCTTTTTTCTGAAACGAGCCTAGTTTTTAAAATTCAGTGTTGTCAAGTTGAATTTTTTTTGTATGTAAATACATTAAAGGTCGTTCTAAAATTTTTTTTGAATTACTTTGCGCGTTTAACAGTTGCTGAAACAGGTCGAGAGAAACAAAAACTGTCATGCATGCGCAGGGACGGACCGAGCGGGGGGGTGTAGGGGTGTGCTTACCCCCCCAGAGGTTTTGCGCAGTCGGCAAAAGTCGGCAAATCGACATTGGTGAGAAAAATTCGACAATTCCTGTTTCACTTGTCTCAGTAACAGCGAAAATTTAACAATAAATAATTAAATCAAACAAAGAAACATAATATGTATTTGCGCATTGTTTTGCTTATTCTACTCGAAGCTTTTCTATTTCCGAATTTTGTCTACGCTAGGAGTGGTAATGTCGCCATCTGAGAAGGAGATACTGAATATCGGAAATCAACGAGATTAATGAAAACTGATGTTCCCTTAAAATTAATATTGTTTCAGTTCAATTTATTGGGATATGGTTTAAATTTATCTCAAAATAATGCTGGAGAATTGGAAACTGGAGAAGTACTCAGTCCCTTCAGTGATAACAACTTTTTTCATTCTCAACAAAAAAAAATCCTACTTAACATTTTTGGATTTTTTTTAATTGATTTTTTTTGTAATTTAAACTTATTGTTTTTCCATCATTTTAATTTTTTTTTATTATTTTGTTTTAAATTGTTGAATATTTTATCGCCTTGGTTTCATTTTTCCTTTATTTATTCGAATCTAGTTTTTTAGTTTTTAGGTTTTCATTTTTTTTTTTCGTTATACCGGGTGACTACTTGATTAGAGCACCCAACGAGACAAAATTAGCTAAAGGTGAAACAATTCAATACATTTATGTGTATTTTTGACAACAAAAGTATAATTTAAAATTTTGTATTTTATTTTACGATAGACGCTTTTAAGCATTAAATAAATTTTATTTATGTCATTTATTCTTGCTAATATCATCCAAATACATGATTTATTTCTATGAGTGTAAGATTTTTGCGCTTGGAGTGCTCCAATCAAGTAATCACCTGGTATTTTAGCAATTATCTTCAGTTCGAAACATTACTCCATTTTTGTACATTTGTTTTCATCTTATAATTTTTTCTTTTTTTCATGATATCTTTCATTGTTGCATTTTTTAGTTTTCGGAATTTTTCATTTTTAACAATATTATTGTTTAATTTTTAGACTTCCCAACTTGTTTGCTTTCTAATTTTTGGATTTTTTTTTATTACAAAAATTTTTCTATTTTATTACGTTGTTTTGTGATATGGATTTTTTTTTTAATTTATCCATTTTCCCATCAATGTTTTCTTTAATTCTTGAATTTCCTTTTTTTTTTTTTAATTTGAAAAAAATCAATTTTTAGATATTCTTTATATTTCTGGTTTTGCATTTAAAAAACATTTTTGTTCTTTTCTGATTTCTGTATTATCTTAAGAAATTACTACGTGACTTGATAGTTTTAAAAATTCAACATCCGTTTTTATTCACCAAAATTCAAAATGATTCAGAATATCCATTTTACATTATCAAAATAATTAAACTTATACCGTGTATCACCTTCTCAGGCAGTTCGAAAAACGACTGCACTTTGATTTTTTTAATTGCTTCTCTGTGTTCTTTGAATTCGTAGGCAAATATAAATGTGATATTACTCGTACATCAAATTACAAATCAATCAATCGTAGTCGGAAAATTGAAAATACCAGTCGGCATTTTTAGATTTTCACCCCCCTAGAGTGCCAAGGCTCGGCCCGTCTCTGTCCATGCGCATATGTGACATCAGTGTTCATGGAAGAAAAATTAATGTACCCACAGTTTACCATAAATCTATGAACAAAAATCAACGATAATTTATTTTATTTATTTCAAATTTTCAATACGGTGGTTGCCTTACTATAATTTCTATACCGTGCGCGCAAATGATTACTTACACACCAGCGCAAAAAACTAGTTTTTCAAAATTTAGAAAGTAATATCATGCGTTTTGAAATGGTTTTTCAGCCTCATTTCTAATTTAATTATGTTACTACATTCATTAAAAATATAAATAAACCCACAATTTCCTGTTATAACGTTAATTTCAAAATTACGTGAATGAGTATTTGAACATTTTTGCGCTGGTGTATTAGTAAATTATTACGCGCACGGTATGTATTTTTATAAATTGAATAAATAACTTGCCTACACTCGATATTGAAGGAGCTGCTTAATCAATTTTAAATAACTGGAAAAAGGACTTTTTCGCTGATTACACCCAGATCACTTAGACGTAGCGACGCACAGCATCTATATCCGTACAATTACTTTTTTTTTTTAAATATATCTCCTTATATACAGAAAAAAAAAGAAACTGAAGGTACATTACTTTTTTTTCCATGAACACTCATATCATAGCTTCATAAGTGCGCATGGATGACAGTTGTTGTTTCCCTCGACCTGTTTCAGCAACTGTTAATCTCGCAAAGCAAATCAAAAAATTTTAAAATCATCTTGAATGTATTTACATACCGAAAATTTTCAACTTGACAACAGTGAATTTTAAAAACCAGGTTTTGTTTCGGAAAAAAGGCATGTGATGCTGAAATAGTTGCATATCTTACTACACACTGACGCAATATCAGTCAGATCAGTGTTTGGCACTTGGTGAGGTTCCCTCGTCAGAACTTCGCGGTATGTCCTTAAAAAATTGTTTTGTGCGTACTTATATACTAGGGGGCTTCGCCCCCTGGCCGCTTCGCGGCCCAACCCCGCGGCATTCCTCGCTTCGCTCGGATTGCCTATTTGATGTGACTTCTTCGAACAACATAACATGAATGATGATATGTGTCGTGTAACTGACGAACTAATGCGGCACGGCAAACGCCACGCCCACAACCAAGCAAGACGTAGAGTGGAATACGGCAACGCGTAACGAACGCGTTAAGTTTTATGCAATAAAAAAGGGAAAAATTATTTTTTTCAACTCTCTGATTAAAATTTTCAATTTTTTTTGCTTGATGACATATCTGCATAATTTTTGCGATTTTTTAAAAAAAAATTCGTCGAAATCCGTCCATTAGGAGAGGCTGGGCGATTGGAACAACATTTTTTTGGCCCTGTTGTTGTTGTTATTTTTTTCTTGTAGCTTTATATATATAATGTAGTTACTGCTGTATTACTTTTTGTGTCATATTTTGTAGATCGATGCTTGTATTTTTTCTCTCTCTTTTCTTACTCTTTTTCGCCAAGATTTTTTTTTTATTCTTTCTCTCCTATTTTCTCTATGCTCAATTTTAATTTTTGTCTTTCTTTTTTTTTCATGTCTTCTTTCTTTTGAAAATCGAAGGGCAAAATATAACGGGCGGTTTTTACATGGTCAAAATATATATATATATTATGCTTATTTCGTATACACGTATTGTTAGCCGAGTACATTTTTAGTTGACTCGAAATTTTTATTTATTGTATGCAAATTTTTTCTCATTTATTGCTACTCTTGTTTTTCAACCTTATTGCATTTTTTTTTTCGATCTAATTATACTATTGCTTTCATCATCTACATATTTTTTTCTACTCTTTTTCATCACGACTGCTTTTTGGACTGCGTATACCTATATATTGCTGTTTTTCGTCTTCAGATATACCACAGCTTTGATCTGCTGGAAGTATTCCTGGAATTCGATGGCTTGTTTTCCATCCGCCATTTGATCTTTTCGAAGCTACGGTAAACGCAAAATATTGTACTTATATATTTATTATATAATTACGTCTGAAGTTTTTCTTATATTACTTTCTTTCTTCTTTTCTTCTTGAAAAAAAAAAAAAAAAAAAAAAAAAATGAACGATAGGTAAATCATTTTGGGCAGGAGGAAGGTTATCATGGGTGTGGAGATGGATAGTAGCAATCTTTATATTTTTTTTTTTCCGTGGCAGCAAGAGAAACCTTCGCCTGTCCACTGGGTTCGACTGTATCGGCTTAATTTTATCGTTACAAGTCCTCAGTATTTCAAGTATTTTTCCATTTACAGTCTGCATTGTGATGGAGCATTGATCTTGAAAAATATGAGTTATTTCTTACTCACCATTCTTTCATAAATTTTGCAGTTATTACTTTTATTCCTACTTCCTTTTTTTTTGAAAGAATCATTTATAAAACTTGAAACATGTGATTTTCAATTTATGGATAAACAGAATTTGATTATTATGCCCCTACATTATAATAGTACGGTTTTTCTTCTCATCTGTTTTTGAGCGTTCATTGCAGGACGCCTTAAGTAAGAGAAAATCCATGAAAGAATAATGTTTTGAACCTAGACGAAGTGTTTCACCTTAATGGGACCTTTTTCGTTCTACATTTAATGCCTATTCGGCTACTCCTATCATGTTTATGTATGATGGGTTGTTTACACTACTCTCTGAAGGAGCCAACATGAAACTAAAAACATATTTTTCATTTGGGGATGATCAACTAAACTTTGTATTTTATCATCAAAGACAAATAAAAACACAGGTTGTGCCAACGTGTAAAGTATGCATTGTAGTATTATTGACAAAAATTGGTACGAAAAAAGTGAGAAAATTGATGAGGAAATTACTAATTTAATTATTTCTTCATAATTATTAATATAGTATAGATAATTTTTTAACAATGCTCTACAAGCAGCGTGTTGTAACAATTGTTTATTGACAGCAACGTTAGTCTTCACACCACAGCAGGCATAGATGTCCTTTGGTAGTTCTGAATACGAAGAAAAATATTAATTTCTCTCCAAACCAGTATTTCTACTGGAAATTTTACATTATTTTCAGAACTCAAGGTAGTTACAATTAGAAATGTACAGTTTGCACCAAAGTGTGGAATACGCAATGCAATGTTATTGACAAAAATTGGTGACATTGGAAAAGGTGAATATGGAGAAATGAGGAAAAAAATGGAGAAATATTCTTTTAAATATTTTCTGTACTCATGTTTGAAAAATACGATTTTTTACACGCATCCTTTCCATCCCTTCTTACACATTTTTGATGGATATCCCTAAGCAACTTTCAATAGTAAGAATTTCTGAAATATCGTTATAAGAAATTGAAAAGGATTAATTTCTTTGAAATTTTTTTCTCACTATTCAAGGCTATTCATATATTATCTATTCAGCGTGTCTTGTCGGGGATACAATAATGAAGGTCAATGATAAATTAATAAAGCATTGCGTTAGTATAGCATTTTTTAAAGTCAAGTTAAAATCATTTCGGCACCGTGCATTCTGGATTAAATATAAGAACAGCAAATGTGAACTACAAAAGAAATAAAAAAAAAGGTAAGCAGCCATGCCGCATTTGTGGAGCTGAGTTTTTAACTGGAGCTTGTTTTGATTTAGTAATAACCTTGCTTAACCGTTCATGACTACAGGCCACACCCAATGCAAAGTCTGAAAACCACTACCCTACCCTTTCCAAAAACACTTAAGATGTTGAATTTGGCACAAATATAGTATTCCTTGCCATGAAATAATCATGTGAACACATATTTCTCAAATTATAACCATTTGAGGGTCCTCAAATTATCTTAAAATTTTGATAATCCGCCATTTTGGATCCAGTTTGATTCAAATTAAGAGGTCATATTCTGGTCACTAACTAATCCTACACACAAAGTTTGACCATTCTAGGCCGATTTGGTGATGAGATATGGAAGATTCATGAAATTTCCTGCAGTTATTTCTCCTCCAAAAACCGTTTTTTGCTCCAACTCCCCTCCAAAACCACTGAGGAAGCTAAAATCAAAATAAGTTTGTCGCTTGGGCTCATTTTATCATATGACACAGCAATAAAAAATTTTTGACCCTTCCTGTACCCCACCATTATTTTAGGTCGATAACCCCGTATTACCCCCTCCAACATTATGTATGAAAGTGAATTGGGAATATAGTATACATCTTATCCCTGATAACTATATGAATTCATATTAATTACATTTTTACCAACTTGAGGCTCTTCAAGCTCTACTAAAATTTTGATATCCGCCATTTTGGGTCCATTTTCATCCAAATTCAAGAGGTCATATTCTGATCACCAACTAACCTCACACACAAAATTTGACCCCTTTAACTTGATTTGGTGGGGAGATATGGAAGATTCAAGAAATTTCACGACTCAAAACTTCCTCAAAAAACCGTTTTTTGATCTAACTCCTCTCAATATGCACTTAGGTAGCTGAAATTTAGGTATCTTGGTGTCCGTGACTCATTCTTTCATATGAGATCAAAAACAAAAAATTTGAGCTATTTGCCCCTTCTCCAGCCCCCCTCAAAATTTGAGTGATCCGCCATTTTAAAATTTTTCGAAAAAACAAAAAATTCACTTTTGCGAATTTTTAAGAAGAGTTCTTCACCGAGTTTTGAGCAAATTTTATCCACAACCGCCTGCGCAAGGCGAGTGACACAAAAAACGAAATTTCCTCAAAATCAGGTTTTTGCTTTAACTCTCCTCAAAAACTGTTTTTCAAGGGATGCAACTTTTATATGTAACCCAATATACATGTATATATACCAAAAAGTTGGACATTTGCCAGATGATTACAAATGGTCTGAAACGCAAAGATTTGAAGACCCCACCCTCCCCGACCTTCCCTTCCCAAATCAGGTAGGCTGTAATAGCTGTCCTTTTTTAGTTAAAAACTCAGCTAAAAATAGAGAAGTTATAGTGACAGGTCCATGTTCTGATTGGTCATACCTCAAGCGTGTAACAACCAACCAGTAAGCTGGAAAGTGGTAAATTACCTCAACTTACTCGTAAAATAAAAACATGAATAATCATCTGATAATTCAAATCATAAACTAATTTCATTCGTTCCTTGAAAACTGAACGATATTATTCAGGAAGGTAGAAATGAAATTACCTATATTTTATCACATTCTAGCCTTATCATTGGTTTTTACGCTCGTAATGTATGACCAATCAGCATAAGGACCAGTTACTACCGTGCGTGCAGTTAATTTATTACAAACCAGCACAAAAACTTCCAAGAACTAAATATGTAATTTGAAATTAAAGTTATAACTTGAAACTGTAGGTTTATTTATACTTCTAATTGGTTTTACAATATAATTTGATGAGAAATTGAAATAAGAGACTAGGTATGCTATTAAGTAGTTATACTGTGCGACCAGCGGGTCTTTGCACCCCTCAACACCAAATTCTCTTGTGGAAAATAAAAACGTCAAATAATTCCATTTCTATCGTTGTTTTTTGTTGAATCAAGAAATAAAAACTCATTTATTTCGTTTTCCAACTGTTCTAAACGATATTCATCAAAATTTGGTACTGTATTCAACTTTTGATTAATTACGCTAGTTCACTTGGCAACACTGATTCTTGATAAAATTAACTGAAATCAATTTGTAATGAAAAAATAGAATGTTAAAAATTTATTAATAAATATTGTGATGGTTCTCATTGATCACTTTCATATAAAATACCAAAAGAAATGAAAAAATTTACGCTCTATTTAGAAGTAGGGAATTTCACGCTGAGGGATTCAAATATTACTGTCTGTCAATAGCTTGAGATTTTTTGACAGCGCGAAGTTAGGCAGCAATTCATGCATGGTTACTCAAAATGTGGATTGTATTACAAAGTAGGTAAATGTGTTATTACCTACCAGTCCATCGAATTTAGCTGGAAACGTATTCACCGTATTTTTTGTGCTTTATTGTTTCCACTATTCGACCAGCATTTTCAATTTGAAAACATTTTGGGAAGGAATGAAATCGTGAAAATTGTCGCACTTTTTGCCTAACTTTACGCTTTCAAAAAGTCTCAAGCTATCAGGGCTGCAAAACCGAAAAAATATTGGTTCTGGTTCCGGTTCTGGTTCCGGTTCTATGACTTCAGTTTTGATTCTGGTTCCGGTTCCGATTCTTATCGGTTCCAAAAAAAAAACATGTGTGACCTATCAAAATACTCCATTTTACAAGCATAATCAGGAGGGAGTATTGAAACCAAAATTTGAAAAATAATATTATTGCAAAATGGTCTTGTAAATTGTAAACAACCCCAAGATCCTGAATTTTACAGGGCTGCAAAACCGAAAAAATATTGGTTCTGGTTCCAGTTCTGGTTCCAGTTCCCAAATATTGGTTCCGGTTCTGGTTCGGGTTCCGGTTCTATGACTTCAGTTTTGATTCTGGTTCCGGTTCCGATTCTTATCGGTTCCAAAAAAAAAACATGTGTGACCTATCAAAATACTCCATTTTACAAGCATAATCAGGAGGGAGTATTGAAACCAAAATTTGAAAAATAATATTATTGCAAAATGGTCTTGTAAATTGTAAACAACCCCAAGATCCTGAATTTTATCAATTTTAGAGAGTATTTTGCGAAGATGTACGATATCACAGATTGTAATTTATAGAATGAAACACTACAACAGTTACCTACAACCTTTGACTATCGATAGGTAGAGAGTATACAGCTATTAGCGCACTCTAATCTTATTAATAGAGATTAAACTTTTCTAGAACCGGAACCAATATATTTTCATATCGGTTCCGGTTCTGGTTCCGGTTCTCAGTAAAAATTTTCGGTTCGGTTCCGGTTCCAGCTTTAGTACAAATTTCAAAATATTGGTTCTGGTTTCGGTTCCGGTTCCAAAATTTTATCGGTTCTACCGGTTCTTGGTTCCGGTTCGGTTCCGGTTCCAATCGGTTTTGCAGCCCTGCAAGCTATATTCGACAAACACTCTGATTGGTCATACATTATAAGCGTAACGACCAATTATAAAGCTAGAATGTGATAAAATGTAGATAGTTTCATTTTTACCTTCCTAAATAATATGGTTTAGTTTTCAATGAACGACTGAAATTCGTTTGTGATTTGAATCATTTGCTGATTCATTGCAGATTTTTTTGTGAACTGATAGAAATTGCTCCCAATGAATATCAGAATGATTTTGCAAATTATGTGGTCACTAATTTTATTATATCAGTTGACGCATTATTCCCGCCATTTTTATGGGCAGCAGCGTCCTCTGCAGAACCACATACTACAAAAATGGACCTGAAGCGTTTCACAGAAACTAAAACGCCAATTTGTTATACCGTGCGTTCAAGTAATTCGGGTGCAATCAGCGAAAAAATCTCTTTTTCAATTATTTAAAATTGATTTTTTTCAAATGCAAAGAAATTGTAATGCAGTATGAATTTATCAGCCTTAAAAATAAAATTCACTGAAGTACTTTTGAAACTAATTTCTGATTTAGAAATTCTAGTTCAACTCTTATTACGTTATCAATAAACTGAGATTTTTGCACTGATTGTACCCGAATCGCTTGAACGCACAGTGTATTATTTTTTAATATTGATATTTTTAAAATGCAAAACGAGTTTTAGCAAATTTTTGCGCTGATGTGTTAGGAATTAATTGCGCGCACGGTATAACTTCTATAAACAATTTGTTTACCCATTCACCGCTAAAAATTCAAGCATTGATGAGGAAACAGAAAATTATCCTGCTTCACAATTTCTTGTTTCACGCGATGGCAACACTGCGAACAACTGCGTTGATTAGTGGAAGTGGGAGAGGAGATGTTCTCACCTGAGCGACTGTACAACATGTCTAGCTTTATTATTTACGTTTCGGCGTGCATGTTGTGCGGTCAATCGATGCTGAACGTGTCGAGTTTCAGCATTTGTATTACAAACAATTTCGTCTAATTTATATCGTAATTTTTATGATTTATTTTCACTCAATACCACCGAATGGTTTTTCATTGACGACTTGGTGGAAAAATTTGTGTTGTGATACTTGATTCGTGCGAATAGTTCATCGTGTTATGATGTTCTTGTGGATATTACGTAAACGTAAAAAATACAATTAATACAGTTCGACCGAAAAATGCGTATTTTTTTGTGTTGAATATTTGATATGATTACGTAGTGATTTGTTTTATATTATTTTGCGAGTGGATATGTATAAGGTAGAAGGTTACCCTTATAAATCCGGTATGATGCATAAGGAGAAAATGAAACCAAAATACGATCTCGAAGATTACATTTACGACGTCGAATCTAGAAGTCTGGAAAACGAAGCCGATCCTGAGGATATTTACGCTCAACTTCAGCAAAAAGAGAAAGACTTGATTTTGGCCGCTGAATTGGGCAAAGCTTTGTTGGAAAAAAATGAAGAACTGAGCAGACATAATGAACGACTGGCTGAAGAGTATTCGCAGAAATTAGAGGTAAATTTATACCATTATTAAGACACGTTTTATCGTTGATATCTTTTAAGGCGAAATTAACGTGTATTTATGACTGAATAATTTCACGTATTGTGAGTTACATGTTAATGTGTGGAGAAGTCGTAAACGATAGTTCAATTCTGTCGAGTGTATCTTAAAACCATGAAACTATGAAATCATTGGCGTTGCGAAAAGTATTGAAATTAGTAGATGAGTAGATATGCATTTTAAGAATGATCATTTTTAAGTATTATTTCACGTATTTTGCCTCTGCGTTGTGTAAAACCTTGTGCATTACTTGAGATTTCTTGTACGCAAATGTTATAAATTCTTTTCGCACGAAAACAATTTCCATAATAAAATTGAAAATTCCATTGCCATTTGGACATTTACTGGTGCATGTTGACTCACGATGGTGACGTAGAACCTTGTGCTACGTTAATTGTGTAATTTAGTTTTCGCAATTTACCTTATATACTCGATGAAATTCTCTGTCACGTGGCTACGACAAAGACATACTAAATTTAGGACTAATTCTTTTCCTTTTTTTTCGAAAATTCACCTTTCTCACGTACACGTGTTTTTATTCGAACGATTAAATTCTTTAACCTTTCTGTTTTCAATTCTTCAAAAAAAGGAATCGATCGTGTTTTAAATGTTGAGATTTTAATGGTCGAATAGGTTGGTGTTTATATGCTGAGTCGTGATTACTTCTTAGTATGAAACATGGGCTTCAAGTAGATGACAAAATTAGCTTTCCACAAGATATTTATGCTGGTGGGTGAATTTTGCTGCAAGAATTGTTACTTTTGTACAAATAGTGGACTTCATGATAATCTTAATCAATAACTGATGTATATGTAGAATTGGTAACAAAGGAATAAAAATATAATTTCAAGGTCAAAAACACAACTTTCTATAAAATTTTATGGAAAACGTATGAGTACCAAAGTTTAAAGAATAAAATTTCCTACAACTTTGCTTCTATATATTTTTCTTCACAACCCTTCACTCTCGAGATATTTGCAAAAAACTAAAAAATCTTTAAAGCTCTAAAGCTCAGCTTTCAGCGAAGTGATCGACTCCAAAAACAATAGGACTCTTGTGCTTCATACTATCTACCTATCTCTTGAATTTGGAGTCATTACATCATGTTTTACTTGATTTATCGTCTGAGAATGAAAACATCGAGCATTCGAGAACAAACACGCCAGTTATTGTATTCTTTACTTTGAGTTCAATTTTTTAGGAAAACTATGAGCTTTCGTGAAAATTATATGAGAAGCGAAATTATAGAGCTTGAAATTTTCAACGCTCAGTTTCTATTCATTCTCCTCTTCAACTCTTCGTTCTCGATATATTAAAAAAAAAAGTAAAAAATCTTAAAAAGTTCGAA